>BMAO01015396.1:0-31759 GCA_019973975.1 Trichonephila clavata | reverse complement strand
GGTTAACTAGCTAAATTAACTTGATTATAGGAATAGTTAACGTCATTTAGTTCCTAACAAATCATTAAGGTTATTTAATATTATTACTTACCCAAACGCACGTGTTTGCATCTTTAATACTCAACAGAAATCCTAAGTCATACATAAATTCAATATTTAGTATTGAAAAGTAGATGTTTGCAAATGTAGATCCTTTCCAACTTTTATAAAGAAATTCTTTAGAATCCCAACATAAGGCAAAATGGTTTTCAGAAAAGAACGGATAAAGGTGAAACATATGATTTTCCCTCACAAAAGAGTGAAACATCAATGTAAATTACAAGGTGAGGTTCAGATATGGAACTATTCTGTGTGTATCAGCTGTCGTTACTTTTCAAAAAATACACTCGAAGCAGTAAATTTAGCTCTCCTTTGGAAGTTTTCTTCGAGAAAACTCACAGAGCTTCAAAATTTTTGATATAGTTGTTGCAGAAACTTACATTTTCTGCTTAAGATTTCGTTGTTAAAAATCGATCCAATATATTTGGGAAAGGATATTATTATTACTTGGGCGTAATGTTCTTCGAAGTCATTAGTATCTCGTTCTTAAAAATATAGGAAAAGTTTGTGTGAGTAAATATTCTTATCTTTTTCGTATTCTACATTTTCAAAATGAAAGTATTTGATGGTCAAAAGTTATTCATCCTTCTGAATTAGTCTTCGAACGTATAAAGGAAGTTTCGGTTTTCTGTGGGACTCTCAATGTCTTTGAGTTTATTTGAAGCTTAAGAAAATTGATTTTCTTGTTTTCTTGTGTTATCATTGGGTCTAATATGGATATAACAGTACACATAGTATGCTATGTCACATTTTAATTTCAATAAATTTTATTAAAATTTTTCCTTTATCTTGCTTAGGCATTTTAATTCTTGTTAATAAATCCTGTTTTTGTGTAATTGTGTTTATTTTAATACTCTGTTCTTATTTTTAGATGAAATTTTAAGAATAAAATTTTAGTAGCAGAGAGTTATTGCGAAAAAAAAGATCCCGTTTATTTAAACTTATTTATTGTTTTAGTGAAAATAAATTGATTCTATGTGGCTTTTATTTTATTTATTTATTTATTGCGATTTTTACAAAATAAAAATAAAGTTTCCATTGTCCATAAAATACTAAAACATAAATATACTTGAAAACGAAAATATTATAGTTAAATTAATGATGTAGGAATATATTTCTTTATAACGGCAATTGTAATATTCAGTATTTTGTGTGATTTTTTTTATCTTACTAGCAAATTCTTCCTTTAAATAAAAATAAATTTAGTTAATAAATTTTATTTGTGGTATTTTTTAGTCATATAAAGCGTTTATCCTTCTTATTTTATTTTTGGTCTATATTGTTCCTTTATTAGCTTTCTATTACTTCAAAATCAGGTGTACAAAGAGAAATATTATTTAAAAATATGTACTGTGAATATCATTGTAAATGATTTATGAATCCCAACAATTTAAACAATTTTATCAGACAAGTAACACGATTATTTCCTTATCCTTAAAACAAATAGTGTATTTTTAAAATTGTTAAAGAAACGAACGCATATTTTTCATTTTTATAATTATATTTGTCTTTATTAAAAATTTTCAAATAGTTATTAACACTAGAAAATTACAGTTTTGATTTCAAAAGATAAATTTTAATTTAAGCAAACTTTATGTATTGCTACAATTGCTAATTAAACTTCTCATTTTCTAAATCCTTCTTATTAAGGTTATTTCATTTCATTATACATAAAATTAACACGATTTTCAACTTTCATTTTGGCTTGACTTAAGTAAATTGAAGTGCAGAACATCATAGGTTATAGAAATATACAAATATAAAGATAAAAAAGGATCAAGAATTGAACGTACTATTAAAATCCATTCGAAAATATTTGTAATTTTTCATGTACTCTCTCTATAATGTATGGTATTACTTATGGTAAAGGGAATCTGTTATTTTCCGACATACTTTTATGGTTTTTATTGATTTTAGCCACAACATTTGTCATTAGTAAATATTTTTGGCATATCGCCAAACAACACAAGAAAAAAATGAATTATGGATTAAAAATGTGAAGATCATAAATTATATAACATTTTATGGATTTAGAAAATCAGGTTTATTGATAAAAAATAATAGTTATATTTTTATATTTCCTTTTTTTCTTAGACGACCATGTAATATTTTTAGTGTTTATGACATAAAGGAGGAAAGTAATTTTAGAATATACAGTGTGTTATCAGTTTATAGGAAATCCAGTGAAAAGAAACAATGTTTTCAACTAAATATAAATTACTTAGAAAAATCGATGAAGTCATATTACAAGTGTTTTTAATCTCTTCATAAAAATCAAAAAGTAAACTATCACTTTTTTTAAACTTTTGAATCTAAAATAGTTTGTGAAATTCTTTGTTTTATGGATGTTATTTTATAAATAAGTCAAGAATTTTATGGAATCGTATAATGTATTTTTTGTTTAGTGTTTGTAGAGATTTTTGTTAACGTGAAAGTAATGACTTTTTTTTATATAATAATGATTTTTTTGGTTGGAAAATGATTGAGATTTATTGAAAAATACATTTAATTTTTATAGTCTTCCTCTTTACACATTTCTTGCCGAATCTTCCTGTCAGTCATTACTCATACATATAAAGCCATATTAATGATGTGGTCCATATATAGACACAAACATTAATTATTCGTAAATGACACTTATTATTAAAATGTTTTATTAACTTCTTTGTCTTACGACGATGTTATTTTATAAATAAGTCAAAAATTTTATGGAATCGCAAAGTTTATTTTTTTTAGTGTTTTTAGAGATTTTTGTTAACGTGAAAGTAATGACTTTTTTTTGTAAAATAATGATTTTTTTTTGGTTGGAAAATAATTGAGATTTATCGAAAAATACATTTAATTTTTATAGTCTTCCTATTTACACATTTTTTGCTGAATCTTCCTGTCAATGATTACTCATACAGATAAAGCTATATTAATGATGTGGTTCAGATTTAAACTCAGATATTAATTATTATTAAACGGCACTTACGGGGTGTAGTGTAGCAGGCCTCCTCTTTGGTGCACCATTGGTAACGCTAATTCTGCTGCAGCCTTGGCCATTTTCGTGCAAGTCAGGTTTCTTTTTATTGGAGAACTCATTTCTAAGCGCCGGAAGAGAGGTCGTTTTTCAATGGATCCATCCCATTGCGGCATTCATGGAAACGAACAAGCCAACAAGTTGCCAAAGAGCCTTCGAAGCTGCATCCACCTTGCCTTCCGATGTCTCTTCAAAACGCCAAGCGACTTCTCCGGGACAAATTTCGACAGAAAAGCATATCCACTCTTACAGAGCTGGCTGCTGGTAAATCTTGGTCTCGTATGCTCGATGGCCAAAGATGTGCTCAACTTTCTGTCCTACATAGGATGGAGGGAGTGGCATGTTTCCGAGTCATCACCGGACATAATTACCTGTAGGCCCATCTGTTTAAGATGCGCCTGGCTGATTCCCCACTCTGCCCTCTCTGTAAATCTTTGCCAATGACTGAGGAGCATCTATCCGATCGCCACTCTCTACTTCATATTCTCTCGCAAGATACCTGTGGAGTTCTCCCTCCTGCTAGCTCAAGATCTGCTTTATATTGAACTTCAAGACGCCTTATGTCCGAGAGAACGTTGGCGGGCGTAATTTAGAAAAAAAAGTAGTACAGAAAGAAAATCTTGCTTACATTTTATTCACAAAGATTTTTACTTATTATAAAGATTGTGAAAAAAAATATTATAATATTTGTGTAAGCAACACCGTCACTTACATTATAATGGTGATACAATGGGAATTTGGCGAAAGCTTGGTGGTGGAGACAAGTTAGCATCATTTTTGGTGACCTTTAGAAACTTGGTGACCATTTTTGGCGTGTTTGGAACCCTATGGATTCTTCTGGAAATTGGTGGAGACATCTACCACTTTAAAGACCCTTGACGCAAGCGGATCTTCCTCGAAGGATTTGCGAGATCTATACATACGGATATCGTCACCGGAATTGAGTTTGACTAGCGATTAGTAGTCTTGCCTTGAGCGTGAAGAGTCTAGCGCAGCGTTTCTCAAACTGGGGGGAGACCCTCCCTTAAATGGGTATGATAACGCTAGAAGGGGGAGTGCGAGTATATCGGAAAGTCAAAAATTAAGGATTATTTAAAAAAATTATTAATTTACTGAAAGGAAGGGAACCAAAATACATTCTGACAAAATAAAGAATAAAATACACATTTACATTGATATCTGATTAACCTTATGCAGTACAACACATGAAATCAATCATTAGAGATTATTTTATCCATATTAACTGTCCTTTTTTTTTTTTTTTTTTTTTTTCATTATTTTTTTTTTTTTTTTTTTTTTTTTTTTTTTTTTTTTTATTTTCTTTTTTTTTTTTTATTTACTTTTATTTTTTTTTTTTTTTATTTATCACTTATACATAGATATATCAATACTGCCCAATGTATTTCATAATTATTTTAACAGTCCTAAGTTAAGAACAGATTTAATAATTACCAGTAACCCTGCAGGCTTGTAATAAAATTATGTACAGAATTTAATACTTATCTTGATAATTATTAGGGCTTATAATTAAAGTCGTATTGTAGACTTACATCAAAGTATATTATTATTGAATTCAATATATTACTATTGTATGAAGGGGGGCGTGATGAAAACTATGATTGAAAATGGGTCGCCAGTACAGAAAGTTTGAGAAGCATTGGTCTAGTGATCAGCTCGGCTGCTGAATAAGACGAACGGTGTTTGAGAATAATTTTTACATCCGTATATTTTAGACCCTGGTAGTTATGTCTGAGCGCTGTAGAAAGTGTGAAGACCTTCTGATATTTATTCTGCGAATTTTGCTTCTGAATCCTGTATTTGGAGGACTGTTTTCTCGACAATAAATTTTCATCTCTCCATAAGAACTCATCCGCATAAAATCCTTGAACCCCGATCTACGTAACAATATACTAAAGTTAGTGACCATACGCTCACCTTTTTTTAATTACGAAATGCTGCTTACAGGGAAAATGTAATTATGATCCATTTGTTCAAAATCAGAGTTGAAAAATAAGTTCATGAGAAATTCTGAATGGATTTGAATCATGAAATATAGACCTAAATGAACTTAATAACTTTAAATCTGTATCTTTGTTTCAAAGTAACGTTAACTAACGGTAATTACTAAAAATACTTAAGTATTTTTTTTCATCAAAAAATTAAATTTCCTGGGAAATCATTTAACACGAAACTCTGAGGGGACTGAAACATTTTTTCGTGTTAAGGGATATTGCAAAAAACATATATTCAACAAAATTAAGTTTATTAGTAGACATTTTATTTACATAGACGTGTGTATATGCATGTGCTTAATAACAGTTGAAGGGGAAAAAACAACACGAGAACTTCAAGAGATATAATACAAAATTTTGAAGTTTTTTGGGAAAAAAGACGTATATTGAGTTTTTGGAAAATTGTCTGGTAAATTCTTTAGATTGTCCTTTTTAGCTTCAAATTGTTAACAAATTGTTCGATGTGGTTCATTTTTTTATTTATTTCACGACTGAAAAATTTGATTCTAAAAAACTGCGTGTACTTTTTATGATTTTCCTCATTTCTTATGACGTGTGAACAGGAGCTGCATTTTTCACTTCAGTTTCGTCGCTGGAATCTGCATCAATGATATTTTTTGAACTATGAACAAACTCCAAAATGTCTTTGATTGCCACAAATTGGGCTCTACACACAGATCAACTACTTCAAATAATTCTTTTGATGATACATTAGGACTGTCGAAAAATACAGAAACTTTCTCAAACATTTCATTAAGTGTCTACTGTTTTCTGTATTTCGTTCATTCCCAGAAGAAAATTCTTCGTGTTAAGCGATTTTCGTTTCATGTTAAGAGAAAAATAATGAAAACACATTGTAGTTTGTCGGGATTGCAGTATTATTTCGTGTTAACCGATATTTTGTCTAAAGCGTTTTCGCGTTTTAAGCGAATTTTACAGTATAACGAATAATTCTAAAATCGTAAATTCTGAGTAACTATAAATGCGTGCTGTATTTGGGGAACTTGTAAATATGTTTAATGTTCCTTTCGATTTTTTAGAAACAGAAGCATTTTTTATAAAATTTGTCAGATCTAAGATCTAGTTTTAGAAGAAAAATTATTCTACTCTTTTATTATCGTTAACCTACTTCCTTTCCAACAGCTTTGTACCGAATTCGAAATCATCATTATCTAGTACGAGAAGAAAGTGTTTTTCCTCGGATGTTAGAACAATCCACTCGTTTAAACGTAGCCGGAAACATTTCAACCACAGCAATACATGAGAATGATCATTAGGAAAAGTTTTTGTATCTTGAAGTTGCTGGGATAATGATTCCCAATAATGTGAAAATAATAATAGCAGCATGTCCCCCTCTCTCTTCAAAATATCAACCAATTTATTATAAAAATATTGTAACAGTCTTATAACAAATTTTGATACATATTAAATATCTGTGTTTTTAAAATATTTTCCTTTTTGTCATGATTGAAGCAAATATTTTCCCGAAAGGCATTAATCGCAAAAATGTATCATTTTATAATGATGATAAACTATTTTGAATGCTGTATAGATTTCTGATTTTCCTTTTTTAAACCCTGGGCATTTTTTTTACACACAGAGTTGTTGTTTTATGATAATATAATCCTCATGATGGTCCAGTTTTTTTTTATACACTGCTGTCCACCGTCAATGCAACACCCTGCAGGAACCACGCAAATAACATGAAATTTACAACATGCATTAGCGGAGGTGACATATGCAAATTATTAGAATTTCAGCGCAGAAACACATCACGCACGCCTGTGGCGCCACCTCAAAGCGCTATTTAAGACATGGAGATTTCGACGATTTCAAGTTCGGCAATTGTGTTTTTCTTGTGGTTTTTTCAAAAAACGATCAGTTATGCCTCGTAGAAACAGCGATCAGCTTTTGATCAAGTATCCGAGTTCGACAGAGGAAGGATAGTGGCCTACCGAGATTGTGGATTATCTTTCGGAGAAATCGACAGTCGTGTTGGACGAAACCAAACAATAGTAATATGGATATGTGACCGTTGGATGCAGGAGGGTGCGACGGAAAGACGTGGTCGATCGCATCCCTCTCAGTGCACCACTACACGTGAGGACAGGCAAATTGTGCGCATAGCCATAACGGATCGCTCAGTCACATCACGAACCATAGCACAGCCCATTGAGTCTGCAACGCATCATTCAGTGTCTGCGCCTACCATTCGTCGCCGTTTACAGCAGAGTGGTCTGTCCGCAAGACGCCCATTGCTTGATCTACCCTTGACGCAGAACCACAGACGTCTCCGCCACCAATGGGGTGATGAAAGAAGGATGTGGGTGGCAGGATGGAATGAAGTTGTCTTTACTGACGAGTCACGCATCTGTCTGCGTGGTTGGATTCGAGTCTGGAGACACCGTGGAGATAGGATGCTGAACAGCTGCGTTATGTACAGCTACACTGGTCCTGCACCGGTATTATGGTATGGGGCGTTATTGGATATCACTCTCGCACTCCTCTATTACGCATTTCCGGTACTTTAAAGAGCCAGCGTTACCTGTCCGAGGTGTTAGAGCCAGTTGTCCTTCCTTACCTTCAGGGCTTGGCCACAACCATATTTCAACAGGATAATGCGCGACCACACGTGGCACGCATTGTCCAAAGGTTCTTCCCTGGTTGCTTCCCTGACCGGCTCGCTCTCCGGATCTTTCACCAATAGGAAACATGTGGTCCATGGTTGCTCAACGATTGACCCAGATTACACCCCCTGCTGCCACACCAGATAAATTTTGGCAACGTGTGGAAGCTGCTTGGTCTGCTGTACCCCAAGAGCACATCCAAAGTCTCTTTGAATCAATGCCGAGGGGTGTGGCAGTGGTGATCTCCAACAATGGCGGCTACTCTGGCTACTGATTCTGGCAGGAACCACACTTCACAGAAGTCTATAAATTTAATAATTTGATACTTGGTCAACATGTTTTCTACAAAATAAATTTTGTTGTGGTATCTCTTGCCTTTCTTGGTATTGCATTTACGGTGGCCAGCAGTGTATATAATTTGATAATGTGTATATTTTTTGTAAAAACAAAATCTGTATTGGGGAGCGTAAAATTATATAAATATTAATGCTGCATCAACTTAGATATTTTACCAATATATTTATACATTGGCACACATTGATTTAAAATAAGATTTAATATTACATAAATCTAATAACAAAGGCAAAAAGTATATTTAAGCTTCACAGCACGTTTTGAATTTTTTAGCAATATTTTTTTATAAAAAAATGAAGCTAAATTCTCATAAACTATTTTAAATTCCCAAACATTTAAACACGACAAGTATTGCACAGAGTCCTATGTGTAAACGGTGAGACTTCAACGAAAAAATGGATGCTACACTGGATCCATGTGCAGCAGATATTGGGAGGCTAGACACCAAACGTGGGATTTATAGACTTTTCTGTGAACTTGCGTTTCTTGTTTTTGTCCATCTTCTCTGTTTCTTGTTTGTTTACAGTTGTCTTGTAATCCACCATTGGAAATAAAAATAATAATTTAATCACAGTAAACTTGTTGGTTTTGACCTTTACAATATACCACAATATTCAAAGAACATTTTATTTCTGTATGCAGCATAAATTTCATACATTATTTTGCGTTTTACATGCATTTCATGCATTACTTTATATTTTACGTATATTCTATATATTATTTTATACTTTACATGCATGATATGCATTATTTTACATTTTAAATACATTTTACAATACATTATTTGACCTTTTGAGTTGTAATGACGCATATACACGTCAGTGAGAAGCTGTGTCTAAGGTGTTACAAACGTATTATGTGGGAATTTCACATAGACGGCACTATAGAGGGCGCTGGCGACGCGAGCCAGCAGCGAGCGAACTGACTAGAGAGGGATTAGCGAGCGAGCGGTCTCGACGAGGAGGCAGAGCCAACGCTGCTAAGAAAAAAGGGAAGCAACCGGGATCTAACTGGCCGTGTAGGACCAAGTGGCCCGAGGCTGGAAGGACAGTCACGTGAAGGTGACACATCCATCATCTGAATGCCATACACCGTTGTGAACCGTGGTGTGATAATGTTAAGTGGAAGAGACTGAGAAACTATTGGTGAATACGAGAAGAAGTTATCGAAACGCTGTCAATAATATATCTGTATAGTAGTGAGTAGCACTGTAATTGTCCACATTAAACTTAGTATTAGTTAAAAACAGTGTAGTTCATTGTGAATACCCCTAGAACTCCGTGTCATAACACCACATTTATACGTTTTGTGTTTTTAGCTTCAAGTGGTAAAGCCATTTACGTACGCTAGACTCTGGGGTTTTGCAGAGAGGTAAGGCCATCTAATAGCAGAAAATAATATTAATTTTAGCTTTTTACATTAAGTAGAAGAAATATTTTTTCGAAAGCTAGTGAATTTATGATTATCCAAGATGGTGGCATGTCGGCAAACGAGGGGTTACACCTGATATCAAAAAGGTTGGACACCAGGTGCATGTTTTTATCTCTGTTTTAAAACTTAACATTCAGTGTTGAATATTTAAAATTACGTATCAGTTTGTAGGTCTTACCTAAAAATATGATGAACTAAGTGAAATAAATGATTATTTTTATGTTTTTAGAGTATACTCACTTATCCTGAATGAAAAAAAAATTCATATTGTCAAAAGAACTCACCATCCGGGGTCATCAACCGGAAAATTTACCGACGCTCAAAAGGTTCAGTGGCCTCATAGTCAGAAACCGCAAGAAAAAAAGCAATTCCTAGGATTTTTTTTTCTGGAACTGATGCACGTCTATGGTTTTCTTTTCTCTTTTTTACATTTTATTGTCTGAATTATTTAAATTGCTAATGCAATCTGTGTCGATCTTTTCATTTGTCAAAATATCGCTTTTGTATACAAAGCTTTATATAGGAGACGATTTTCGACCGATGTATTTGAAACTACTCCTTTAATTTACCTCGTGTATAGTTCACTTAACAAATATGGTGGCAATCCACTCTTAAGTTTTCACTACAGGGTTTCTATATGTTAGTTGAAGCTTAATTTTAATCACCATGTATCTCACAATTAAATGCAAATGTTTTAGAAATTATGGATGCAACATCCCTTTAAATGAGCGCGATTTGATTTTTAACCGAAATTGAAGTTAAACTAATTTTTTTTGTTTACTGTTATCATCTTCTTATAAACCAGTGTTCTCAAACATTCAATACTTTCATCGCGTCCCCTTCCTTACAATAACAATGTATTGAATGTAATATATATATATATATATATATACTTTGACGCTGAAGCAATAATACATGTTTAATTACAAGCCATACACCACACAAATTATCAAGATAACCATTACATTTTGTATATAACAAACACATGGGACCCCAAGAAATTATTAAACTTTTTTTAATGTGGTACCGATAAATTAATTATCAAAAACATTGCACAATACTGATACATTTACAAATATATTATATCAGTGTAAATGTGTATTTAATTTTTATTATGTCAAAATGTATTTTTTTTTTTTTTTTGCTTCCTTGTAGCAAATTAACACTTATTTTAAATCTTTTATTTTCAGCTTTTCAATAGGCTCGCGTCCCCCACGGAGGGATATCACGGCCCCCTAGGGGGCGCGTCCTACAGTTTGAGAAACGCTCAACTGTCATAAGCTCCACAGCCTTTTGCAGTCCAAGGCTGATTCGCTGATCCTCCTCCAGTTGACCCTATCAGTCTCGAATGTCTTCCATTGGTTGATTACTATTTGATTCAGGTCTTTTTCAACATTGTCTAATCAACGTGAAGGTGGTCGTCCTTTACGTCTGGTCCCTTCAATTTTTGAAAAAATTACTTTTTTGGTAAGAAAAGCATCGGCGTATCTGTAAAGTAATTAAGGACTCTTAAATATTTTACGAGAGTATGAAATTGTGAAAAAGATTATTATCACCATGATTTTGGTTTCAATATTATACATGAATAAATTAATTTTTAGCAAAGAACGATTCGTTTGCGTAAGTTTTACGTGAAATAAAATCTCGTTGATTGTCTCATTAACATTAGGTTCACTGGAAACACATTCCCCATGTAAGTGCGATCGAAGAAAGTATGTTTCAATTATTTTTAATTTTTTTAAATATTTGTTTTGATATATTCTCAACATGAAAATAGGGACACGGATCCTCAAATTTTAGCCTAAGAAAAAACAGCATATTTCTCTCTAAATGTATTTATAAACCTACCTGGAATAAGGCTCCATTAAATTAAGCTTAATGGATTAAATTAGGCTTCTACTTCATATTAATACAGACCCATCATGTTATTGAGAGCCATTTTTATTTTAGAGCCCTCTCCAATTGGTAGGAGATTTGTTTTACCAAAGCATTTCCAATACAAAAAATGATTCATCGGATAACTAAACTGTCAAAAAATGTCCATCAAATCTAGTTGCCTGTTACATTTTAATTCACATCCAAAATAATTCATTGAACCAGAAGTTCTAGAACCATTCATCTATGACGTTATCAGGTACTCGAGTATTCATAAGCTACAGTGAGGGTACCTAGTTCTGCTCTGCTTCTCATGTGAATGATTATCTTTCGTAACTAATTGACAGATAATCCACGCATGATAATTAAGTCGCAAAAACAAAACAAAAATGTGCAAGGGAACCTAACTGTCTACGATGGAAAAAAATGATTATTTCCAACCTATAAAATTGTTATTCTTTATGAAATATAATTAAACTGAATATATTACCATTGATTTTCCAATCAATAGTCTACAATCACATTTATTTTTGCATGGGTAAGATGCAGGAAGATTATTAAAATTTATAAAAAATAATTATTCTAAATGTTATAGCATTTTAGTAAGTTTTTGAAGTATCCAACAGGAGTTGTGAAAAGTTTTAAAGTTTTTACAAAGTTTTGCCTGAAGAAAAACGCCACTGCTATGCGTGTATATTTCGTGACCAAAATTTAGCTTATTTTTTAAAATATTTTTTTACAAAACTTTTATTGGTATCCTATTTATCATTGAGTCTAACTGAATACAATTATTAGAAAGCTAAGAAATGTAAATTTGTAGCTACACCAATAATGAGATATTTATACCTTCAGTGAAATTTATGATTGAAATTCTTTAAAGAATTAAGGAAAAATCAAAGATTTAATATTTATAAACTAAATTTTAATTAGAAATATATGTAAGATAGCATTACATGTTATCCAATTCTAGTTAAAAACTGATTTTAACCTAAAAAAGAATGCAACTGTCTCATTATAATTCTAAGCCCTAAAGGGATTAATATATTTTAAAGCTTAATGAAAACAGGATATTAAATCTTGTCAATGTCACATTTTGAAAATGCACGTTAATTAAGTACTTCTTAAAATCCTTTTTTTCTGGTGATTTTTTAAACGCACTTTTGTCTAATTAAGAGGTGGTTAGTTACAAATATAATTCTGAAAATACGAATGAAAATTTGAAGCTTTATGGTTATTTATTCAAATTAGAATATAAAAATTCTTGTTACTAATTAAAAATAATTGTTGGTGGTATTTAATTTCCATACAGAAGGAAGTGAGAGCAACTCTAAGAAATTTATTCGTGATTACTTTTTTCTCTCAAAGTATGCTTTATTTATTATAATATGTTTTAATATTTTTCTAATCAGATTGTAGCTGTTTCTCACGTGTTTCTCACCTTTTGATTAACTTCTGATTAATGATGTTTGGTTCATCTGGGAACTCCCATTTGTCAACTAGTCATGATATGTGTTAATTAATGTTCCCATTTTTAGAGATCTGATGTAAAAAGGAAAAAGCGGATATTGTGACATTATAAGGTGTGATATATTGGATGTTGTTTTGATCAGATTTGATTTTAATTTATCTCGCACTCTAAAATAATACGAATACTATTGGTAAATGACCAGGTAATTTTTTAATACGGTGAAGGGAAGACGGCAATATCTGAGCTGTTACCCCGGTTTCCGAAATTCCACAACAGGCTAATATGATGACTTAATGCGTCTCTATATTTATCGCCCATCATCCTCTCACATGCAGGACTGCAACAGCAGTAGGTTTTGAAACCATAACTCGACAACGCCAATCATTCCTGGACTACTACGGTCGTTGGTTTGATCAGAATTTGCATATTGATAGATGGTCCTGAATATAGGGGGGTACAAAGTTATCTTAATAGAAGCCGATCATATCCTGGTGTTTGAATTGGCATGGTTATGCTTCAAAATGATGCATTTTTTAAATAAGTGAATGTATCTGGTGTGTTATTAATAAATAGCTGCAACAAACCAACACGTGGAGAGCGACCTCTAATGAAAAATTCCAGAACCCGTCAGCCGAGATTGCAGTCGAGACATTAAATTTACCGACATTTTTTTGTCAGAAAAGAAGAAGCGCTACTCAATACTTATCTAGTGATCACGTGTCGATAAACTCACACCCTATGTCAAACCAAGGAAGAAGAGGAACAGTACAATTTGCTATCCGTCGCGATAGACACTCCATCATAGTGACTTAGCCTTCTCTAGCGAACTATGAAGTAAATAATCCTAACACTTCTGACGTTTCTTTAGCTAATTACCATGTGTCTGCCGTTATGTCCATATCTTGATACTCCTCATACTGAACATGAACCAATCCCTTCCCTGTGGGAAAGAGATCAAGCTCTTCGTAAGACTGATCCCAAAGTCAACAGCAGGGCAAGTACAACACTTAATCATTCTTCTAGGTTTTCACCAAGACGTCTTCATTCCCAGGAAGGGGTGGAGACTGTAACAGAACAATAGGTGGACAACGATCTCTAGCGATCAGTTCCAGAAACCGTCTGTAGAGAGGTTGCAGTTGAGACATTAAATTTAATCACTTTTTCCTGCAAGAAAAAATAAAAGAGCACAATGAACAGAAACAAAAAAGGTGGGAACATTGCAGTGACCAGAAAAGAAGAAGCGCTGCTCAATACGTATCTGGTGATAACGTGTCGATAAACTCCCACCCTGTTACTAACCAAGGAAGAAGATGGACAACAAAGCTTGAGCCCGTCGAGATGGATACTCCATCATAGCGACTAAGCGTTCTCCATCGAGCTTAGCAAATAATCTGACCACTCTTGTCGTTCCTGTTGTGAATTATCATGTGTCTGCCATCAGTCCTTATATTGATACTCCTCATACTAAACATGGACCAATCCATCCACTGCGAAAGAGAGGTCGACTGCCTCGTAAGATTGATTCCTAAGTCAACTGCCGGACAAATAGAACATTTGATCATTCTTCTGAGAATTTGCCGAGACGTCTTCGTGCCCGGGGGGGGGAGAGACTGTAACAGAACAATATGTGGACAGTGACTTCTAGTGGAAAGTTCCAGAAAACGTCAGTAGAGAGATTGCGTTTGAGAAAGGAGCAACAAGTAGAACTTATGTCCCTATTTATTGTTGTAATGCAAAATATGGTTGTTTCAGTAGTTGTTTTTATTGTAGCTCAATGTAAATGTTCTTTAATTGTCATTGTAATTTTTAAATGTAGTATTAAACTCTTTAATCAAAGATGTTTGGCATCCGACTGTTTGCCACATAGTTTCATAATTATTTTCTCTCTTTTTGCATGTTTACTGTTGATTTCTACAATGGCTGTTGATCATTTACTCCACAATACTGGTATGAAGTATGATTCGTCCCAAGTGTTAGCAAATACTTTCGCATTAATTGCATATCAAAGAAAAAATTTGCATTTAAAACAAAATCATAAAATTTTGAGGTGCTGCAAATTAATAATCAAAAAACGAAATTTAGTAATTTATTTGCAATATCAATTACAATTCCTTTTATATATGAAGATATTTGAATGTGCTTTAGAAAATATATTTTTCTGTGTCGTACTATTTCAGTGTTTGTAAGCTAACGTACCTTTCTTTGCATTGATTTCTACATCTTAAATCTAACTTGTATACATTAATTATTGTAAAACAGATTTTCAAATATTTTTGTAAATATCACGGAACTATGAACATTGTATTATTACTCTTTGAAACTGATTTAAAAAACAACTTCCATTTATAATTCCTAAAAATATAAATTTTTCATTTACATTTCATAACATTATTTTCTTTAACTAAGAAGCATTTATATAAAACAAAACATAAAAAAATAGTTTGGAATATTGCAGATATTCTGTCTTTAGAGAGAGATTATTTCAATGTTTATGCTATTAATTAGCATGATACTGATTCAAAAAATGTGGAATGTTACTCAGTAATAGTAAGTAATATTTGTTTTATAATTATAAATTAACCATTTTTCAAGTAGCCTAAACCAAACATTTTTAAAAGAATAGAAAATGAAATGTTTAATGACAATTAAAATAACATATTGAACATACTCCTCTGTTGGAAACGGGATTAAATCCAAAGTTAAAATGTTCGTTTTTGGCAATTGTAGTTATAAAACCTTGTTAATATAGGGATGATGTCGAGAGTTATGTCTAGTTCAATGCATACAATTTATGTTACCGTGCATCCTTAAAAATAAAACCTGATTATATTTCAGTATTCTAAAAAAAACATGGTAAAACCGTTTTTTAAAATGTCAAAATATTTCATATTTGGAACAAAATACGCTGTTTTAAATATTTTCTTTATGGAAACGCAAGAGGTACACATATGTATAAACACGGATATTTGTAAAATATGAAAGATAATTAATACAAAAATATGTATGAGAAAAACTGTTTCCTGAAATTCAATTTGGAAGTAAGGCTACTTGAAAAAAACTAGGGCGGTTATCTTAAGAACTTCAACTAGCCTTAGTACCTAAGCCAATTACAGCTTTGACAGAAATCCATTTGTATTTTTATCTCGCTAGATGTGCATAAAAGAAACAATCTAAAACAGAGGAACATTTGCTCCAGTCAATGATTTTACATAAGAAAGGGTGGGGGGATATAAAAGCTTAATCTTGAAACACAATTCCTCTATTGTCTCACTTTGAAATGATAAAAATTACATTAGGAGAAAATCCCTTATCTCCTAAAATTTGTAAAATAGCAACAATACAGACAATCAAAAAGAATATAGTAAATTTAGAAAATAGTTTTAATAAACAAAAAAAAAATTTTTTGCTTAGAAATTATTTACAACTAGATCAAAATAATAAATATTTCATCTTTTTGGGAATAGTTCGTGAGATTCACATTCATTAATAAGGTATTTGGATGCATATGATGCCTTGCAGTTTTTCCTTTCATTGCATGAAATATAGCTCTTCGCTCACACGTGTTTCCGTTTTTATTCTATCTTTTTATGTTCGTACTGTAGTTTCATGCAATCCCGAATTCGTTTCTTATTTACAGAGAAATGCCGAGTAGCTATACGGTTACCAAAATTTTCAGTAAACAGCCTCTGTGTGAGTTGCTTGAAATCTGCCATGTATAAAATTATTTTCTTGATTTTTTTTTCAAAACAAAACAGAATGACGCAGAATGTAAGATGAGCACAAAAAGTGCACTATAAATTATTGGAAAAAAAGTTGTTAGGGTTACGAGAGATGTAAAGTTACTTTCATTTGCGTCTGTCGTTTTACTTTAAGTCAATTTGAAAGGAAAACATTTTATTCATTTTATACATTTGATTACATTTTCGATCTCATTATGATATGTTTGAAAACTATAACGATATTTTTCTTAAATTCGGCTTTAATGCAGGTTTTGAATTTTGGGTAAATTTTTGAAGAACATTCTCGCACTTGGCTCACACATGAATCGGCTATTGTTGGAAAATATACGGTATGTTTAGCATAGTATTCAGTATTATTAATTTTAAATATAAATACAAAAGTACGGAGTATTTATTATCTATAAAGTGAGTTTTAAAGTCATATAATTTTTCAATTTAATGATAATCAAATTTTTTCTGAAATTATATAAACATAGGGCAGTTTTCATTTAATTATTCTGAAGACAATTAATATAAAAAATTAAGTCAATTCCTGCTTTGAATGGATGAATAGAAAGCGTTTTACCAACGATTGAAAATCTTAATAAGATATATATATATATAGGAGAGAGAGATTGAACTAATAGTAGGAATTGAAAAAAGAGTATGATCTGTCTGCGTTGTTGTATCAATGCACACACGGTTAGCTGAAAAACCGGTTTTCAACGCCAACTTTTGTCATTGTTTTAACAGTTACATTGTTACAACAATGGAGACAAATGTAAGTTGGCGTCGAAAACCAGTAATTAATTTAATTAATTAAGTGGTTATTAATGAATTAATATTTTTAAAAAAACTATATTAACATCATGTGTCATCCACTACAAGTTTAAAAAAATTATTTGAACTTAATTGGATGCATAGAAATTATTTTATTAACGATTGAAAATTAGAACATTATATATATATATATATATATTATATATATATATGTAAGTATAGGGAGAGAGTGAGTTAATGGTAGGAATTGAAAGAAAAAAGTTCTGATAAACCCTTCACATAAAACGAGTTGACTAACTTTAAATCAATTAATCTTAAAAGAAAAAAAAACAGAAATAATTTTAAAAAACACTAATAAAAATTACGCTTAGATCTTCTACATTCGACAGCCTTTTTAAAAACAACAAAAACTCCAATAATTTCTATGGTGTGATAAAGAATATGTACGTCGATTATCACTCATTCTATCGCACATTATACCGACACACCATAGAAGAGTGCGTAATCGAAAGATTTCTGTATCAGGAAAAAATAAGTAACATTCTTATTGAACGAATGTGACTGATTATCGATATATATATATATATATTCAGAGAGAGAGAGAGAGAGAAGTATATATATAGAGGTGTACAGACACAAGAAAAAGGAAAGAGGAACAGACGCCGCTCAGTGTTTATTGGCTTTAGGTGATCATTTGTTTTCAAATGAATGGCTTGCAAAAGTCCTTCCGAAAAGGTTAAGCTGCAATGTTATCAGATCGTTGCTTCTTTGGCAGGATTAATTGTAACTTTCGCGCCCAATACTTCAAGTACCTTAGCCAGAGAACTTTCTCGGAGCAGATTAGAGGCTTGATTTATTTCTTGGTGTTGATAATTTAGTAGAGGAAAAGTTTACTTTGAACTCGTTAACTGGTTTTAATTACCTTTGGCACTTATTGGTGACAGAACAATTTTGCACATTGCCTACCCTCTCACTAAAGATTGTCATTGTATTGGAACAAGTGATGTATAAAAATAACTAAAGTCAATTCCTACTTAGGTTAACAAAGAAAATTTTTATTTCAGTTAATTAAATTTAATTAATTACATAATATTTGAAAAACTTTGTTAACATCAAGTATTTTCCACAACAAGTTTAAAACAAGATATCAATCATTAGCATGGCCAAGTAATTTTAGCGCGTTTTTCACATGTTGTATTTTACAATAATGCAACTAATGAACTTTTTACTAACAAAAATTAGTACTATACTTAAAAAAATTTAAATTATTAAATTTAAATATGATTCGGCTCATCTAGGGCACAAATGCGACCAAATGCCGAAAACCCGAGTTCAATCGGTTAATTATTGGCTGAGAAAAAGGTACGACAAAATATGGAACGAAGACGAGGACGAAGATGAAGACGAAATTTGCGTCCTAATAGCGCTTTTTTTACACTACGTGAAAAACGCGCTAAAAAGGCATTTGATATTGAGTGGATGGATAAAAAGTATCAATATAAATGATCATATCTTGAATGTAAATTACTAGTATAAATGAATTTTACTAAGCACACTTATAAAAAACATTTAAACCATTCCTAAATGAGAAAGTTCACCAGTTTTAGGTTACCAATTGTGCGTACATCATACATTCCCCCCCCTCCTCCCATTGACTATTATCTGTCACATAATTTCAGTTGGCGACTATATTTCAGAAAAAAACTTTAGATCAATCAAAAAATAAGTATTTGAAGCCAAGAAAAAATTCCAAAGAGAACGCTTACTGGCGCCATCTATTGTAACTAGGTCTAACTTCGTCAGAAATAATGCAGAATAAATTTAATATTGAAAAATAAAATAAATTAATGAATTTATATTTGAAAAAATTGTATTTTCATCAAGAGTCATTCACTACAACTTTAGAAAAATGTATTTGAAATTGAGTGAATAAATAAAAAGTATTTTATTAACGATTGAAAATTTGAAAAGATATATGAATATATATATATATATATATATATATATATATATACAGAGAGAGAGAGAGGAAGAGAGTGAACTAATAGTAGGAATTGAAAAATACAGTTATAAAATAGCTAACATATTTTTATCGTTATAAAATTGAACATCAACAATTATGATAATTTAAAATTGTATAATCAGATTCCCATTTAGAACTGTAGAATACTCGGTTTGTCCCTCGGAAATATTCTGTTTTCTTTATCCTAACATATATAAAAATAGTTTCATT
Source organism: Trichonephila clavata (assembly GCA_019973975.1). NCBI lineage: Eukaryota > Metazoa > Arthropoda > Arachnida > Araneae > Nephilidae > Trichonephila > Trichonephila clavata. Next base: position 12,139 of record BMAO01015396.1, on the reverse strand, counting down.
AATTATTTTCTTAAAAGTTCAATGTTTTAAATATTTACCACTTTCGTAACAAAATTTCAGAAAATTGGAAAATTAGATTATTTTTGAGCTCTCCAACCTAACGACTTCAACTCAATCTGACTTAAAGTGTAACACAATTTCAAAGAACAATGTGTGTTTAAATTAGGACATTTACTCTAATGGGCTCATTTACTTAAGCATCAAGTCAATTAGCTAGATACATTAATACTCCCTTGAAGTTTCATATTTGGTTACTTCAAATGATGGACATTACTCTGTTTCTATAGTATTAATTTCGATTAGATATTTAATCCATTAAAGGCACTTTAAATTATTTAATGCAAAAATCAAAGACTTATCCGGTAAAAGCATTTATAAAATGAAACATTTTAATATTGTTTTTCAAAAATTTAAATTGAATTAAAATGATAGTCTGTAATGAATTCTAGTCTGATATGTAATTTTCTCAATTGAATATTACTTCCCTTGAATGAGGTAACAAAAAACATTCCAAATGCCTTAGATCTTCATTTCGAAATTTGAATTCAAAATATAATTAAGTATATTGTAGCAGAAATCCGGTATTAATGTTAAAATTTAGGCATTATTTAAGGCAAATATTTTGTTTCAAAATTTTAAATGTACATTCAAGAGACAAAACATTATGACCACCCCTACATTTTGCAATGAACTCGCCTCGATGACATGGAAGGCACGTGATCAGGTGGAAGTGGTATTTAACTACTGCTGGAGAGTCCGAAGAATCATTCTTTTACTTACTTCTGTGTGTAATGGAAAAGGCTGCGGATCTAAGCGACTTTGACACAGGGCAGATAGTAATGGCTCGAAGGCTCGGAACAAATATTTCCAAAACTGCACAACTCGTGGGTTGTTCGCGATCTACAGTTGTTAGTACTTATGCAAAGTGGATGAATGACGGTGAAACCAGCAGTAGACGACATGGTGTTGGACGTCCACACGCTATCAAAGAAAAAGTTCGTCGGAGACTGTCTCCCATGGTGAAGCAAAACCGGAGCCACACAGTGGCTCAGCTGACAGCCCAATACAATGCAGGGCCAAGTAGAATAGTATCGGAGCACACTGTTCAGCAAACACTGTTGGGGTAGTGGGCTCGCAGCAAGGTTACCACTCGTGTGGCTTTGCTGACCAAACGTCATCGCCAACTAGGCCTGCGCTGGGCCAGAGAACATCGCGACTGGTTCATGGAACAGTGGGAGAGAGTTGCTTGGTCAGATGAATCACGGTTTGTCATTCATCACGCCGATGGCCTTGTCAGAATACGCCGTCTTCCAGGCGAATAGTTGCTCCCTCAATGTACAGTAGGTCATACACAGGCCGGTGATGGCGGTATTATGCTTTGGTGACGTTCTTTTGGGAGTCTCTGGAACCCGTGGTTGTGGTAGAGCAGACCATGAATATTACAGGGTATCTGAACATCATTGCGGACCAGTTGCACCCTTAAATGGCCTCTGTTTTTTCAGCTGGAAATGGAATGTTCCAACAGGACAACGGCCCATGTCACAAGGCTAAAATTTGTTGAAGTGGTTCCAAGGACATGATGCTGAATTCTAGTTAATGTCCTGGCCGCCTAACACACCAGATCTCAATCCGATAGAACACATTTGGGATGTCATGGGACAGCAGCTTAGAGTTCAAAGACCACCAATTCGCAATATCTCGGATTTGCGTGACCGTTGCTTAAACATCTGGTACAATCTGTCTTCGGCCATCTACCAAGGACTAGTGGCATCCATGCCAAGGCGGGTTGAAGCTGTGTTGCGCGCCAAAGGTGGGGCAACTCGTTAGTGACAGGTGGTTATAATTTTTTGGCTCTTGAGTGTATTTATGAAATGAGTCATTGATAAAAGCGTCTTCGAGTCAAAATGAATTTTTATTTTAATCTGAATGAATATTTTCTAGAAGAGAGGTATGAAAGTAATCACAAAAAAAAGTGGTACGTGGAATGCCACGCAATAGAAGTGAAACCTCTTTGGCGACGTTGGTCGTAAGTGCAGAAATACATCTAAATATCTTAAACTGCTGGGGGAACTTATTAAATTCAAATGAAATTCAAAATTCATAGGCAACCGTAAGCGAATCCCGAACTCTCAATCGCATAATTTTCATTGCCATATAAAGCAAATGCTGTGGGGTCACTCCACGACGATCAACTTGTCTTTATTCACTCGTGGCTATCATAAATGGTGTAACTCTAACTCCTTTCCTGAAGTTTCTAAAATGACCCAAGTAAATTGCTGGGAAAGAGAGCTCCTCAGCATGTTCATCCAATTTCAAGCTTCTTGGAATATTCGATTCCCCAGGAGCAATGAGAAGACATTTCTCTTCATTCCATAACAACGTCTGTTGCTGGGCTGTAAGACTCTCTTCGATAGTTATATTTCCACTGATTTCATCTTGAATAACTTGAGACGCACTCTATTTGAAATTGAAGAAACTATCATCGATTGTAACATCATACATTCTGTACAGTGGAGTAGCTACTAAATATTGCAACCATGTTTTGATGTTCCTTTTAGTAACCAAACCCATCAGATACCTAGTTCTGTGAATTTTCCTCCGTTTGATGTGCACATTGACACAGTAATCCTCATCAACATTCCGTGGCAGTCTATTGACCATTGTATTGACGGATACTGGAACATTGATTATTTGCCCTAATTTTCCAAACTGACCGTGAACATATCTCAATCGCCTAATTTGCATGAAAGGTATTCGTGGAGAAATGAGTCTTTTTGATACCATATCCAAAGTAGGAAGATGTGCTGGAATTTCTGGGTATACAAAACCGTTATATTTTGATAAATTTGGTATACTTTTCCTATTTAAACTTTGTCTTCAACTGTAGCACGCTTTAACGTCTTCTAAATTAATTCCCGGTAAAATATTTTGTAAAATATTTTTATGCACAGCAAGAGGCCCGTTCTCAAATCATCTCTAAACCATAATCTATCATAAATCAAACATCCGTGGCCGAAAAGATTATTAACGAATCGCTTTTGGAAATCTTTGTGAGCATTTTATGGGAATCATAGTCTTTGTAACATAAGATAGAATTCATTATCGATTCACATGCATCACAGTTCCAACACCTACTAGACTTGTTGAGGGCTCTGTACTTGTTGACTGCACAGGGTGGTTCACAAAGTCCGTATTAATCTGTGCTGGCATTAGATGAGTCTCAATCATCAATCATTAAACTCGGCATTAAGAGAATATTTTGCAGTGTTTTTTTCCGTGCTCGATATTCTTTGATGTACTCTGATCGAGATTTGGCAGTAGCGCTTGATGAATTTACACTATTTTTCTGTTTTTTTTATAACTTTTTCGACTTTCTGCTAGCTTTTCTTTTCTTTCACGAAACTCTTTTCCTCTTTGTGCATTTGATTTAGGCATTCTGATTAGAATCAAATGAAAATTTTAAAAAATAGCTGCCGAAACATCACTATGTGGCCAACAATCTAATGAAATATTTTAAAAAGGCAAGCTTTTGCTGCAAGAGCTATATTGTCTACATCGTAACTCAAACATTGCAACACATATAACCGTTGACAAATGTCCCCTGGTCTGGTGAGAAAAGGGGGGGGGAGTCGAATAATTGGAAAGGCGGGCAATCATCCAACTTTTTCACGGACATGACGCAAGTCACAGGGTGTCTCCCCCCAATCTAGCAAAACGAATTGAAAACCCAACCACGTGAAGAACGAATGTAGAAAAGTTGCAGTTTCTTCGTTGCAACCGAAACGAATTCCCTCCCCACCAACTTCTGACCGCTGATGCTATTTTTAGCAAAGGCGAACCCCGCTCTTTTTTCACTTTGGTTACTCCCTCTCATAGGTTCACTAGCTGACTGAAGAAGCCTAGATGCTTCTAGGCTGGTTCTGAGGAAAATAATATATTCCAGACCCCGTTGTCTTTTCCTCCAGCTCGCTATTTCCTCACATTTGCGACGATTTGGGGGAGATGGCGGGGGAAATCACTACTTCCATTCGTTTTCTCCCTGTTACGCAAAACTGGGCAAATTTTCCATTCACTCCGTGTGAGCATAGAAGTTTCACTTCAAAAATTTATTTGTTCGATGATAAATATGTTAATGGTCTCTGCTTTTATTAGTGGATTTTGATAATTGGTAGCTTATTGGTTGAGCTTATTTCTAATTCTCTTTTTAAGATATTACTGAATATATTTCTAAAAATTATTCTTTATATCAAGTTATTATTGTTAGTTAAAGAATCCTATTCATTAGGATGCTAATTGTACAAATCGGATCGTGCAAATAGAATGGGAATTAAAATAGCATTTGTAAATTTAAAAAGGGAGCGTTTGATATCCATAGAGATTTAGAGTCTATACTATTTAAGGACAATTCTTTATTTTTAAGAGAACTATACTGCTCAGCTGTGGGGTTGCATTCTAGTCTTGTAAGCCAAATGTTGGGGTTTGATCCTGGCTGAAGTCGATAGATTTTCTGAATGCGATGATCATCGTAAGCTCGCATGTCAAATAATTATGTGGCATGTAAAAATTCCCTTGAATGACAATTTGGCTTTGGTGCTTTTGTCAAAATTAAATCATGGCAATATTTAGAATCCAACGAAAGTTTGATTTGAATTAAAAAAAATCAAATTTGGTAACGGATGGTGCCACCAATGAAAAGGCTTCCACTCTTGGGGTGGCATATCGCGTTCGCAAATGGCTTAGCTGCCAAACAAAAACCGAATTTCGGTTCTTCTTACTACGCTTCAAATGCAGTGTGGAACTATTCAGTTTCACACTTCCAGTTACAATTTAGAAGCAATATTTTTTAATTAACTTATCTGCTATATCCATCTCGTGTTTTAGTAAGACTTCGTCTCGACAAATGGAAATTTACTCGAAACAGTCATAATTTTCCTATTTGTTCAATATTGATCTTCTTTTATGAAAGATAGCAACAGTTTATTCTTTCTGTGCATTATTTTTCATCCAACAGAACCTTTTTTGGCACTGATCCCTTATTATACGCCTAAAACTTCTACATTACGGTTAATTATTAAAAGTATTTAAAGCATTATTATTATTTAACTCATTCGAAAATATTTTATATGTATTAATTATTATTGTGTTATTTAATAACTATACTGCTGGCCACACACCGTAAATGCAACACCAAGAAAGACAAGAGATAGCACAACAAAATTTATTTTGTAGATAACATGTTGACCAAGTATCAAATGATTAAATTTTTAAACTTCTGTGAAGTGTGGTTCCTGCCAGAGTAGCCGACATTGTTGGAGATCACCGCTGCCACACGCCTCGGCATTGATTCAAAGAGATTTTGGATGTGTTCTTGGGGTACAACAGACCAAGCAGCTTCCACACGTTGCCAAAGTTGATCTGGTGAGGCAGCTGGGGGTGTAATCTAGGTCAATCGTTGAGCAACCATGGACCACCTGTTTTCTATCGGTGAAAGATCCGGAAAGAAAGCCGGGCAGGGAAGCAATTCAATCTGGTGATTGACGAAGAACCTTTGGACAATGCGTGCTACGTGAGGTCGCGCATTATCCTGTTGAAATATGGCTGTGGCCAAGCCCTGCAGGTAAGAAAGGTTAACTGGATCCAACACTTCGGATATATAGCGCTGGCTGCTTAAAGTACCGGCAATGCGTACTAGATGAGTGCGAGAGTGATATCCAATACCACCCCATACCATAATACCCGGTGCAGGACCAGTGTGGTGGTGCATAACGCGGCTGTTCAGCGTCCTCTTTCCATGGTGTCTCTAGACTCGAATCCGACCAACGTGGTGTTGCAAATAGATGCGTGACTCGTCAGTAAAGACAACTTCATTCCATTCTGCCACTCACATCCTTCTTTCATCGCACCATTGGCGGTGGAGACGTCTGTGGTTCACCGTCAAGGGTAGACCAAGCAATGGACGTCTTGCGGACAGACAACTTTGCTGTAAATGGCGTCGAATTGTACGCGTAGACACTGAATGATGCGTTAGAGAATTAATGTGCTGTGCTGTGGTTCGTGATGTGACTGAGCGATCCGCCATGGCTATGCGCACAATTTTCCTGTCCTCACGTGAAGTGGTGCCCTGAGGTAGATACGATCGACCCCTTCGGTCCGTCATAACCTCCTGCATCCAGCGAGCGGTCATATATCCGCATTACAGTTGTTAGGTTTCGTCCAACACGACTACCGATTTCCCTGAAAGATAATCCACAATCTCGGTAGGCCACTATCCTTCCTCTGTCGAACTCGGATACTTGATCAAAAGCTAATCGCTGTTTTCAACGAGACATAACTGATCGTTTTTTGAAAAAACCACAAGAAAAACACAATTGCCGAACTTGAAATCGTCGAAATCTCCAAGCCTTAAATAGCGCTTTGAGGTGGCGCCACAGGCGGGCGTGATGTGTGTCTGCGCTGAAATTCTAATAATTTGCATATCTCACCTCCGTTAATGCATGTTGTAAATTTCATGTTATTTGCGTGTTTCCTTCAGGGTGCTGCTTTTACGGTGGCCATCAGTGTATTAATATTGTTGTGTTATTTAATAACTAATGTTATTGTTTTGTTAATTTATTATAAATATTGACTATGGAACTTTGATAAATAGATCGAAAATTTTTAAAAATATATCAAACCTTGTTTAAAAATGCAAACTTTTATTACAGTTGTTTTATTGCTCTCCTGTTATAAATTCAATGTTCACTTTTATAATACTTTTGGAATTTTTTGTGTGTTTCTTTTAAGATAAATTCTATTCCTCATTATTTCCGCTTTAATTTTTTAATTCCTTATCTAATCAATATTTAACAGTCAATTATAATGATCCTTTTCTTTAGTCAAAAACTCCATAATGAGTTTTTTAACCATTTCTTTTGTTCTGTACAATGAGTCTTTACACCAGATTTTTTTTTACCGAAAATAACCCATTTTAAGATATTCAACTACCCTAAAATCATGATTTTTTCAAAAATTAACAAATCTTTTTTATGATTTTATTTTAGAGACCGTCTTATGAACTTTGTAAAAATACCAAGTTTTTTATTTTCCATTTACTAGAACAAGAATTACAAGTGATTTAGTAAAAGCAGATGCCATAACTTAAAACAAGATGTAAAACTGCATAATGCGTTTACTCGAAATGTGTTTTTTCGAAAAACTCAAACGGGGACAACGATTGCTCAAATGGTTTTAAGAATAATTAACTGAAATTTTTTGCGTTATATCCAATATAATAGTAGAAGTGTTTTAACCTTTAGATTTATCAATTACAGATTTATTAAAAAAATTACAATCCTTTATGTGAATATAATCACTGTTTTTTAAGCAATTTCGTATAATAACTAGAATGAAGTACTCTAATTTTTTGTAAAAATGAAAATATATTTTATTCTGAAAGTCATTTCAAAAATGAATACCAAAGTAACACATCAAAATTAAAAACTCAAGAATCTGTTCAGAAATTTTTTATACAGGTACCCTTTTATGTAATTTTTGTAAATTTTTACTACTTTTTTCCATTTTAGTAATAATAATTTTTTTATCATCTTCATTTTAGCATTTTTTTTCTTAAAATGTCCTAAATAAAACCACAAAAATTTCCATATCTCCATTTTTTTAAAAAAAAGTTCTAGTGAATAGTCGGAATATTAAAAACCTTAAGGAATATTAAAACTCCCGGTGTTGCTAAAGCTTTGGGGTAAGCCTAAACGAATTTTTGTTTTAATATTTTGATTTTAATTACATCGTTTAACATTTAATTTATTATTAACTCTTTTTATTATTCATTTCAATGTTTCAATTTCCAAGTGTATCTCCTACACACTTAGATTTAAAATGTTGTCTTTTATTATAATGTATTCTATCTCAAGAGAGAGGAATAAGGGGATTTTTTTTCTTGGCGGGAAAGACTTTGTTTACTACTCTTTGTTTACGTAAGAAAAAACTATTTAATGTTTTCCATGCATATATTTGGTATAAATCATTTTTCTATTCATAAAATGTATATTTTTTTCAGCAAATTGCAAAACAATGTAATTTAATCTTATTTCATTTGAATGAATTATGCATGTGTATAAAAAACAAAACAAAAAATTCTAGGTTGATTTTTGTTTCATAATTGTGATGTGTCAGAAAATAAGTATGTTTACACACATGAGACGAGTGAGTTGATAAAAAAATGCAAATTTCGCTTACAAAATGTATTTTCTTTATTACAGCTTTTACTTGTATGTGGAATCGTAAGAATCGCAGTTTATGCGAAAACTGTTTTAACTCATTTTTTTATTTTCATTCTGTGTTTGTTTTTGCAATGAAATATGCAGTTCACTGCCTTATTTACCACCACCAGTCGTTTGACTGGAAGAGGAGAAGTATTTGACAGGTTTTATGGGAAGGATAAAAGATGACGACTTACATTTTTCGCAGGAGATAAAATGTTTACAATGTAAAAGCTTTTTCTATACATACACTTGCCTCCAAAAGTCTGCGTACAGGCAATCATCTTACATGTTTGTGCTATAATTACTATTAAAATCTCGCTTTAGAAAATCAAGATATCTGTCAGGGATTCTTCAAAATTCCCTTATTGAAACAGCAGCAACAAATTTCACATAAACATAAAAAAACAAGAATGACCATCAAATAATCACCAACCATCCACGCCAAAAGTCTGCATACACATACAAAATAGCGGCAAGTGTATATAGTATATGTATCCTCAATATTTGAAATTATTAAAAATTAATTACAATAATGAGCCAGAAAACTTTTTGGATCTTCAATTAAACGTTAAGAATAATTTGCTAATAAGTAATATTTTTGATAAAAGAGACTCTTTTGATATGACTTTCTGAAGTAGTAACCTACACCTTTCTATATTCAGAAATGTTATCTTAAATTTTATAAAAAGAAACAATGATTTAACTACTCAAAATGAATTAAAGCAAGGCAATTATAAAAAATTCTTTGATATTTGCTTGTTGTACAATTATCCAAGTAAAATAAATTTGAAATATATTTCTTTGTTATTCTAGCTTTTTTTATAGATTCTTTCAATATAGCTTAGTATTTTCATTAAGATAATGTATGCTTAGTTTATTTACAAAAGAATCTTCTAGGTGGAGTCACTGTTTCTTGCTACTATGTTTTAACACTTCAATTTTAACACGTCACTCTGTGTTAAACGGTGGATCCATAAAACATTGTTTAACCCTAAATTCGCTGGTCTAATTCGGTGACAGCTTTAGAAATCATAATAGGTCTCCATTTTAGTCCAAAAACATCCCTTTTGTATCTTCAATTTTAATGGCTATACTCCTCTGTTTCTTGTATTGTCTGTTTTTATCCAATTTTAGAACTATATTCCTTTCGCACCATGTAATTTCTTCATATGTTTCTTATAGTCCAATTCCTAACTATATATATATATATATATATATATATATATATATATATATATATATATATATATTTAAAGAATTTTTTTGCATTCACCAGGTTTGATAAACAGAAATTGTCATGGTTTGTATTATTTGTTACTGAATATATTTTGGTATAATCAATATCTTGCAATATTTGTCTTTAGATGATTAATATGTATTTAAAGCTCAATAAAACATTTTATAAGAAGATGAAACATTTAAACAAATACACACAAACTAAAATTTTTCATTGAAAAATTCTCTGTAATATTTGCAACAAGTGTTGTTGATATTTGCTTGTTTTCTTATGTATGAATTATTACAAGGTATCTCTCTCAGAACTTTTCATATTAACTTACTATGTACCTTAATATGTATACCTAATTCAAAGAACTATTCCTTTTCTTGAACTGAAATGCTGTAGTCGGGGCAATATAAAACTCTGATTATAGATAAAATTATCCATTATTTAGGCAATTTTAAGATCAGAAGAAAGAAATTCTGCGTCCACTCTACTCAAGTGCCCAAAAATCCAGGGGAGAGACCTATACCTTTCTGCATTCAAAAATAAGGAAAACTAGGGAAAGGATGTAATAGACAAAATATTATCACATGCTCAAGCAAAGTGAAATAATAACTGTTTTTAGATATTAAGTAAATGTTTTTGGGAAAATTTTCTATAGTTCATTATATATATATATATATATATATATAAGGTAAGTTTATTCTTTTAAGATATTCTTTTTTACTATAAATAGCTAATAAATCTGTCAGAAAAGTCAAGATCTAACCCTCTTGCAGATAAATCACGAACACATCGTTCAAATACATGTTTTGATGCAAAATGAAATGACATTTGCTTTTCAAAATATGATATATTCGTCCTTATAATTTAAATACATAATTTATATATATATATATACATATATATATATGTCGTGTTTTTCGAGTGATCATCAAGACATTTTAATTTAACCGTCATTATTCCATGAGATTATTTTGTAATATGTTTGTAAGAGAGAAAGAGAGAGACGGACACGTGTTAAAAATCAAGATTCCGCGGCTTCTTCAGAAGCCATAAGTTCTTTGAGTACGCTTCGGATTGAAGAGGTATACTTGAGAATTTAAGGATGACATATTGGTAATAAAATGTAATGGTCGGAACCGGCAAAGTTAGAGCAATGCGTTCTATATTCCCGCGAACTGGGTAATAAATTTAATACTTGAAGATGTAACGGGAAAATAAAAGTTAGAAATGGACTAGCGATTTAATTTTAGACCTAATTTAATCACCCTTACACACACACACACTAGAGACTAGAGGGAGTCACTACATATATACTTGTATATATATTTGTAGTGACTCCCTCTAGTCTTCTTGAAATTAATTCCTTAAAAATATTTTCTAACTCTTTGCTATGAGATTGTGATAATCTTAATCTAATTGCTCACACTCGTTTACAACCAATCACGACTCCTGTTAGAGTGGAGTCGCACGATTTTTACCGCCAGTCTAAAAATTGGAGCGCGTTGTGATCTCGCTTTTTGTTCTTTGTCTGCTTGTCAACAACATGTATTCGTCTCTGCTGCGTGTTCCTTCTGCTGTGTTTGTGTTCGAGCATAGTCATTAATTATTCTAAATGAGATTGAATATCATATATCTATGAATCAAAATAAAAGATTAAAACCAAAGAAGATGTTGTTATCTGTATCCATAAATTCCATTCAACAAATCTACATACGAAATATCAACAAGAAATCGGCCTCGACTACGTTAATATATATATGTATACATATATATATATATCTCGAAATAAAATATTAGTTAGTAATAAATTTAATATATAATTGAATCTTAATAACTTTATAAAACATTATATTGAACATGGATACCCTGTTCATTTTATTTACAGATATATATCTATTAGTTCTTAGTGTAATTCATCTTGTAATAACAGTAGGATTTTAATAAGTTGTACAGTTAATCGATAGATGGCTTTGATGTCTTTAAGTAACTGTCAAAGTCGTAATCATTATCTTTAGAATGTAAATATTATAATATGGTAATTTTTTTAATTGCTTGACTAGAACCAATAAAATTTAAAAATTCTTAAATTGAGCTTTGTTTAAAAAAAAACTGAAAACGTAATTTATAATAATAATTAACAACAAAAATTCAATAACTTTAACTACTAATAGTTTTAAAAATCGAAAGTATCTACGTTTAATATATAATTAATCTTTAAAAGAGCTCAACAGAATATTATTCTAAGATGCTACTGTATACCATATTATATGTTCTTCCGTCAGTTGCAAATATATGAAGATTTGGGCATTGGACACACCAATCAGGCTACATATAGTTGGCCATGGGAAAAACATTGCTTTTCCAAATGCACCCCTGCTACCTGAAATATTGGCTTTGTTAATAGCAACAGTAAAACTGGAAATTGAAATCGTTTGAATTGAAATGGTAGGTCAGTAGGGATACTTGAAATTCGAGGTATGATAACACTATCCTTTTTCAAGAAATTTCATTATCGAAGCCATTTCCGTCGACATGTCTAGGACTAATCATTCCAAAATCATGTAACTTTTTCCCAACCATTCTGAAAACCTTTATTGCGTTTCGTTGTAGATGTGTTCATTGAAAGGCATATTTGCTTGTACTTGCTGTAATC
>BMAO01015395.1:0-17541 GCA_019973975.1 Trichonephila clavata | reverse complement strand
AAAAATACATATACTTCTCAGTCAAATAAAATTCTGTCCTTTAGCTTCTCCAAAAAACGCCACTTCGAAATATTTTTAATAAGATTTAAATATTAACACATTAAATCTCATTAGGAAATGTACTAATAATAAAAAAAAAATATTGCTAAATTTATTTCTCTTTAGATAAAAAATAAGAAGAAGAAAACATTAGAACAACTATCTGTTATTGACCTAAATCATAAATATTAAATATCCGGAAAAATTTTTTAAGAAATGCTTTTTCACAATACTTGAATCAGCAATTTTATTGCTTACTTTTTTCATAAAAGCAAATACAACAAAATATTCATTAACTTGTATCTTATTATGGTGAAAATACAATAGTACCTCCCAATAAAGAACCTTGCATCTGACACAATATGCCCAGAAATTTAAACCCTCACCAGATCGTATTGTGTATTTTGTCTTTTAATGCTAAAAAAATTTCTTCATTAGAAATTCAGGTTATATTAATCTTTAAATAAATTATATGTCAACAAATACCTTAGTTACAGGGTTTATTTTTTCAATTTCAAGTTTATAAAAATTTTTAATTGAAAAAGTTTAATTACTGCTTAAATGTTTGTAAAATCTTATACTCACAGAAATTTATTGACAATAGTACATTAGACGGATTTGTTTGAAAGACTGTGCATTTAGTTGCCTAAGCCAGCCCTATATTTGATTTATTTAAAGAGAAACACACAAAAGCTTGTCTTTGAAATCCTAAAATTTTTTACAAAAAAGAATACTGAATTTACTCGAATCTATAAACTGCACTTTTTTCCCAATGTTAAAGCTATTCAAAATTGGATGCAGTTGGAATCGAAGGCAGGACAATTCGTTCGAGTGGGGGGGGGGGGTTGAACATTACACTGACGGGGTAAGAAAACTTACAGTATGTGTATTTAAAAGTTTTTAATATTGGTAAAAGCAATTAGTTAATAATTAATTAGTTCGCATTTTCATTTTTTTTAAATATTTATTAAATATTTTGTATATCGATAAACCATTTTACACTATTTTTCAGAAAACTGTGTTGAGAATTAGGAGTGCAGTTTAGAATCGATGGGGGCTTAGATTCGAGTAAATACGGTATTTTTTCCTCACCTTCTATCTTATCTTTAAGACTTCCCTTAATAAGAGGGAATAAAAACAGAAGATCCACATTAAAACGAAATATTCTGTTTTGTGCTCATTTGTCACCCTTAATGTGGTAATACCATAAACAAAAAAAATATAATTACCCCTTTTCCCTTTATATCAGGGCAGAGAAAATCTTGTCAAGAGAAGCAGATCTACTTGTATCCCAAGGTCGGGTGCTCATATACTTTCAAAGTCATATCGCCACGCACAGTACAAATTTATTTTTTTAAAAAGGTATAGCGACTCGTGTTTTACAAATTTTACTACCTATGATCGGCTTTGCAATTCAGTGTAAAAAAAATAATTATGTTCTAGATTTACAAAGTGTAAATAATAATATGTAAAACAGTATTTTCATACAAATTTTAAAGTTTCATCCAAATGCCGCCCCGGACTTGGATCCGGTTTGTCCGGCCCCAGAGCCACCACTGAATTGTGTTAAACATTATGCCAAAAGTTCTCAATTACAAGGGCAGAAGACAGATAATTACTTAACGTATTGTACTTAAAACACACTTCTTATTTAGATGAAACATTTTTGACGAGTAGCTACGTGCACATTTCTCATATTAGGCAAAAAAATTCCAAAGTTTTGTAATGCCGAGTATCACAATAATGACGCTGAATCACGAACCGCCAACCCCGAGAATCAAGGGTATGGAATCACACGTGCAATAATGCGTCGCTATCAGGGTTCGAACCGGAACTGTGCCGAAAACCGAGAAAATCTGTTATTTTGATCGAAATGAAATCCTGAATTGAACCCCCCCCCCCAAAAAAAAAATATTGGTTTATTTTTGGTTCGCTATATCTTCAGTCATTTTGTTACCATAATTAATTTATTAATATTTACTAATTTATCGTCTCAACTATGTTATCATCATCATTACAAGTACGTTACTTTCCGATTTCCTGTTTTGATGTGTACTATCCTATTTCAGAGTTTCGGATGAATTACTCGTAGGAGGCAAATTTAATGAAGTTGAATGAACTAGAAGCATAGATGGATTTTTAAGAAAAATATATCCGTATCTCAGCTTCAGGGCCGCCGCATGGATATTAGGCGCTCTTGTTCAAATTGAAATTTGGCGCCCCTTTATATGGTTCTGTTGCACTCTTATAAAGAGCTGCAAATTGTATGTGAAATACTCTTTTATAGTATTCAAAATTTGACTTTCAAACTGCTTTAAAATTATGATATTAAAACATGTTTATCTTATTGTTTTTTATTATTTCCCAAATTTTAAAAACAATGCAATGATAAAGCATTTCTTAAGTAAAATATAAAAATTAGATTATATATTCAAGTATTGATTCTCCTAGCTATAGCAGCTACAAACGCTCGCATCAATTCAGTTATATTTATATAGTTTATCCAAAATCACGCTCTCTATGGATATAATTGACAAGTCTGATAATCTATTCTTTGCCTGTAGTAGATCGCCTGTAGTTTTTTTTTTTTTTTTTTTATAATTTTAAGTTTTGAAAAACTTTGTTCTCCAGTAGCCACCGAAACTAGCCGGCTTAAAGAAATCCTTTAAGCTCTTGAAATATTTAGAAATGCATCGGTAAGATTGTTTTCATATATGTAATTTAAAACATCAATAGGTGACATATCCTCTGGTAAAACATCGCAAATATTTTATTTCTTCGAACAAATTTTATCCATCAATGTTCTTTTCATTAACATTTTAAGTATCCGTTAATTTTTCTTTAAATCTTTACAATGCTTAAAAATTTCATGGTCACTCCAGTTTTTAAAATTAGGTATTTATACCTTGAAGTAATTGTAATGTTATTTTAAATGACTGAATCTTTCAATAATTGAAGAAATAGAAGATTCTAATACTATATTGTAAAATTCAACCTTAAATTTGTGTTTTGGGTTGTTGATTGGTTCATCGGTTTGGTTCATCGGTTTGGTTCATCTTGAAAGAGTTTTTTTTTTAAACCTATTTCTCGGCTTTGTGGAAAATCAGTATCAATCCTCAAATCGTCAGCATCGATGCTTGCTGTGGCAATTACTTGTTCATACACTTCATCTCATCTACGATTATTTAGCTGATATAAGATTTTGTAAATTGTCAGTCACGATTTGTAAATCACATTTAGAATTTTGCATTATTTCATTTACCACATTTACTAAATTTAAAATATCATGCCAGATGCTAACGGAACAAAGTAATTTAAACGTGGAAAGCTTCTGAATTAAATATTTTGCTTAAATTCTTGGTTCCAGGTCTCTTGTTTGATCTTCTTAAATATTTACTAACGCTTTCAAAATTCCCTCCAAATCGTTTTTCAATGGTCTTAAAGCTTGAATTCTACTTTCCCATCTGGTGTTGGAAAGTGGCTTAAAAGTCAGATTTTCAGCATATTGTTGCAAAAATTGACCAGCGTTTTATGGATGAAGAAATGTAGTTGTGAGCCTCCTGCACTACCCCGAAGAAATTGTTTCGAAGGAAATTTTAGCTGCATAATTTACAACTAAATTTAGAGAATGGGCAGAGCAAGGGATATAAAGTGTTCTCGAGTTATTTTCAATAATTTATGTGTCAATCCTTGCGCTTTCCTCTCCTATTAGCACCATTATCGTAAGATTAGCCTCGTAAATCTGATAAATTTAGTTCTAATGATTTAAATGCCCTTCATGAATTCAAACAGATCTTGTCCAGTAGTGTCGTCGACAGATTGAAATCCTAAGAAATGTTCTTTAATTTGGGCATTATTGGTTTCCTCGTTCTTATAAATAAATAGAATTACAACAGTCAACAGTTCGGTATGACTGACATCAGGTGTAGTATCCAGAATTAGTGAGTAATATTCTGACGATATAATCATTCGTAACAAATGCTTTTTAATTCCTTCTGAAATAATGCTTGTAATTTCATTCTGAATTTGATCCCCTAAGTAATGAGCAATGATCCTTTTTTGAGAAGTTTGAATTTTGTGGATATGTTCAGCGATTATTGGATCAAATTTTGCTATGGTTTCAACCCCAACTTGAAGAAATTTCCATTATCACTATGATACAACTCTTTGAGGTACTTCTAAATGCAAGGCATTGCCGGGATAAATGTTGAATTAAACAAATAAACCGTTCAATAACCAATTGCTAGTAAACCTTTTCTGCATCATAAAGTCTTTGTTGAAATGCATCAATGGTACATAAATTACGCAAATACATTTTGAACTCGCTGCATTTTGAACTATGTTTAAGTTGATATGCACTGCTTTCATGTGTTTTCAAAGCTTCGGTTAAATGTGCCCAATAAATAATTTCATCCTTAATAAGATGTGAATGTGCTTCTCACTAAATAGTTTACACGGGAAGCAAAAAACTGCGTTTCGGAACTTGAATATACTAAATAATTTCTAGATATTTTTTCTCCATTCGGTAAAATTAAAATAAAATCTCATTTTATTACTTAGAAAATGTGAAGCATGCAGAATTGCAAGTGTATGATTAACAACTTTTATTTAAGTAGGATTAAATTAAAAAACTATCACTACTATAGGTTTTGGTGCTCCCCAGGCCCAGGCGCCCCTGTGCGGTAAATAATTTTGCCACCCCCACGTGGTGGCCCTGCTCAGCTTACAGAACTAGTCTAGAATTTTTGATTGGACTGATTAGTTACACAAAACAGCAGGATGTATCCAGCACGGCGCCACTCTAAGAAAGAAAGCCATATAAAATATGTATCTCTGTCTATTTGATCAAAAGACATAAAGGGTAGTGACGTTCGGTATTAGTTCATGGAGAGTGAATATAATGGACAAGACGCAAATAGTGTCAAGTAAGGAATAAATTAAAAATCCCGTGTAACTCTCACCCGGCTCCCTATTCTTTAGTCTTACATCCCAAACTCAGTTTCACCCGTGGCGAGCACCTTTTTCGCCAAATCCTCCTGCGGCTCTGTCTTCTGATATAGAACTACTAATAATGTAAGTAAATGTTTTTTTTTTTTTGAAGTGATAACTTTTTAGGCACGTTTTGCTGAAGAGTGATCTTGAATGAGCGTCACGCTCGGGAATTTAACGCTCATCCAACTATTTTCGTCTTTCGTCGGAAATGTGGTTTGGACAAGGTTGGTCAAGATTCAATAGTCCACGACATATACACCCTAAAAAAATCACATCACCGAAGGTTGGATGGGGGGGGGGAATTCTCGGGTTTTGAGTAGTACTCAAGTCTTCCTTCCTGTATGCTTGTTTAATTAGTTCATCTTCCCACGTGTATTTATTTCTCAAGATATATCAGTAAGAATAACTATAAAGAAAGGTGAGATATTTATATTTTTTTATAACTTTATTCTTGTGTCACAATTGAATTTCTTTCTTTTTAGTTTTGAGGGCACAATATAATAAATATATACATTTATGCCAACATCCCTAATAAAGTATAAATTTAATATATTTTGTTTTATATGAGAAATTAGTTTTTAAATATGAAATTAGTGTTTTGTTTCTTCTGTCAAATCTTAATTATCTTAAAAATATTAAAAATTTTATAATAACTTAATTAAAGGCTGCGTACATTTTATAATGATGTATCGTCATTGTGTGCCCGAATGGTCAACTAATAAAGTTGGCAACCATAAGTTTCTATATTTGCACATATTTTTGCATGCTTTTAGTTATAATTCTTTATCTTCTGTTTTGATTACTATTTATATTTCCCCAAATCAAAGTGTAGAGAAAATAATCGAATTCCTTCACAAAAATTTAGTTGCCTACACTGAACTCTTCTGCACAAATTTCTTATAATTTTCAGGGGGGGGGGGATTTTAGTGTAGATTTTTCAAAAGACAAATCAAAGCCTGTAGTAGATTTTTTAAAATATAAATTCTATTTAATTATGTCAAATGATCCAAATGAAAGCAGTGCAAAGTACGGAACAGCGCTTGGTGGAGTGTTTTTTAAATATTTAAATAATTTTGAATCTAAAGTATTTATAACATATTTCTCAAACATAAACCTATTGCTTTCTTAGAATACAATTAATTCACAAATGATTGTATATTTAGCAAAAAATAATACTTTATGAGTACAGGCATATAAATGAATAATTTTATATGACAATACTAAAATCCACTTGTTTTTTATTCACCTAACTAATCCCTGAAGTAACATTACAAGATTGCACGATAGAAGTTATCACTTCTATTGTGTGGTCATAAGCACACACAATTTTTTTTAAATCTTTTTTTTCTTCTGTATACTGATAGCACATATTTTCTCAGTTTCTGTTTTAAAACGTATCCTTGATTTGTTCCATAACATACTAATCGAATCACCACCGTAGCTACTTCTGTGTGGACCTTGTACTAAAATTCCTTGGGGAAAGAGGAATTGAACCCTTATCTGGGAAATAAATATGATCGCATAAATTAAACGTTTAAATGTGTCAAATCGATTATACATAAATCATCATTACTTAAGGTAAGTAAAAGTGCATCATTACTTAAGTGCACAGTAAAACAAATTTTTTAAATTTTTACGTACATGATCCAAATTTTGACTGCCTGTATTTAAGTCACAACTATAAAACCATATAAAAATTTGGTGAGAAAAAAAATGAGTAGTTTTTAAGAAATTTAAAACTAAAAAAAATTGAGAATTTCAAAATTTTAAAACGTTTATGCGTTTTGATTTTTTTTTAAAGTTCCATACTTTTAATTGATTTAACTTTTTTAAGCAATTCTTTACAAGTTCATGCATTCAATGCAATGTTTTATATGATAATTTACAAAACATGAGTAAACACAAATTTTTATATCACATTTTCGCGAATTTTAATGACTTTATACATAAAAAAAAGCTTTAATTTCTTCTTTCACCCTACCACACTTTTTTCTACAATGCTTCCAAAAATTTATAATTACATATTAGATGAATACTTGCCGCCCCTCTAGTATGGTGGATATGTCCCTCGGCTTGTAACCGAGTGGGCTCGGGTTCGAATCCCGTCTAAGGCATGGATGTATTTTCCGGGAAAAGAAGTCGGACTTTCGCCTGTAATGGATTCCCGTCTCGATTGGAAAGCAGCGCACCCCTTCTGTTCTGTGCTGGATCATCGATTCTGTAATAAAAAGTCTGTATTCTTCTGTGTCATCGTACTGTATGTTTCTGTTCGTCTCTACCCTCGTCTTTCATATGTACACCAGCATGAAACACACAACAACAGATGAATACTTTTGGAAATTTTTGTTATAATCCGACAAAAATTGCAATGCATGGAACATTTTGAATTTTGGTTTTGAGGCAAATTTTTGATTTTGAGAAAAACAGCCTTTTTTCATTTTAAAGGAAATTGACTTAGTTTTTTTTTATAAGAAAAATGAAGATATAAATTTAAATTTAAAATAGAAAAACACTAATATCATATAAATATAAGATAAGTGCAGAAAATATTTACATAAGTGCAATATTTATTGTAACAGTCACATCGACATGTGGTACATGTAGTGATAAAGATTGAAAAGTAAGCTGGAACTTTCTAATATGGAAATGTCTCATGGAAATGTGACTCTGTAGTTTCACCTTTAGCTATTGCTCTTTTATATAAACACCATGATGATTCCCCTTCAGGACACTTACCATGCGTAGGCTTTTCATCAGTTGACGAGTAATGCATCAGGCTGGTAAATATAACAGTTTTCATTTTTTTTTATGTTAGGAACATTATCTTTTATTGCTTTTCTGTAGTAATTTTGCAACATTGTGATGTTTTTATCTGTAAGGCTTCCCGCCCACCAAGAGTCACCTTCTTCACCTTCCACTCTTTTTCTTTGTTGCGCAACGGCGCCCTAAGCCTTTTCGCAATATGATTTAATCATTCTTCCTTTTCGGTTTTTACCCCAGAATCATATATTTGGTTTTCTGACAAAAACTAAAAAGTTTTTGAGTCACCATCACTCAGCATGGAAACGAATCTCATTTGTCAATCACTTATTGACCATCTCCACATAATTAATGCAGCATGCATCTCCATGGCTCCAGAAGTTCCATCGACATTTTTGTCACACTCATCCGTATGTCATTTTTGCCATATATGAAATTCCGCACTATCGACACACTCCCATATCTCGACCAGTAATTACGCTATTATGACAGTACTTCGACAATATTTCAAAGTCAAGGACAAGTCCACTAAGGACATCGATGATTATTCCTAATCCTAGGTTAGATGTATGTCCTCACTTTTTCTGTCCATTGTGGGCATGTTGAGCACAAATGAAAATGTTTCCAAAGTAGCGGGCCCTCTGTCTATGGATAGGAAGGCACTCACCAGCTTGCTGTTAATACCATGTAAATTTTTGGGTTCCTCTTGGAAACTTCAATACACACCTCCATAGCTTTCATGACATGATTCACATAAAAGTTCCATCTTTGTAGAATATCTCATAGATTGGTGTTGTTTTATAACAGGGGCACAGTTTGAATAATATTTGCAAGGAACTTGTTGCAATAGTTCAGAAAACACAGCCTTGTGGTGGGAAATACAGCTTGCTTCAGGTTAGGAACATGTACTTGGATCAGATAATGGATATCTGGGCAATAAATTACTGTTTTTTTTCTTTCATGAACAGTTTCAGAGAATTTCTGCCATCGCTCTTTGTTATTTTCAGACATCTTCCTCCTTTTGGTAGAATGACCTTTAGGTTTTCTATATCTCGATGATATAAGATCCATACTAATAATTTTAAGCTGACATCCCAACCTATCTACACTATAATACTACGTTTCTCAAATTTTGGACGCTCCCCCCTAGGGGGGGAGTGATGACCCTACAAGTAGGGTGCGAGCATATCGAAAATAAAAGTTAAAAAAAATTAATTTACTGGAATGCATTAAAACAAAATATTTTCTGACATGATAAAAATACACATTTATACTGATATAATTTATATATATATATATTATCTGGCAATATTACGTTATCTCTACTTCAAGCAGTGGCGTAACTTATACCTCCGCATTGTGGGGGGGGGGCTTAATGACTCTAGAGGCCCAAAGCTTGACTGACTATAGTACATATTTGGGTTCGCGGTCCAAAACCTGAATTTGCAGGGGGCCCTAATATATTCTCCGTTACGCCACTGACTTCAAACTATGTTTGATCTTATAACAAAATTTTAAAAAAAACATTTTGTTTGATTTGCTGTAATTCCACGATGAGAGATTTTTTTTTCATTACGTTTTCCTTTTAAATCTAAAATACTCTTTCAGAGAAAGAAAAAAAAACCCAGACTCCGAGAAAAATTGTAGGAAGATAAAAAATTCATCACTGTTATTTAGGGAAGTTGTAAATAATATATATTTCTGTGGCGCTTTAATCCATGTGAAAGAGTTTTATGATATTTAGAAAAGCACAAATGATTGAAGGATTAGTTCGTTATAAATATGCTGAAATATATTATTTTGCTGAATGATATTATTTTTTATAAATATGCTGAAACATATAAAGCATAATGAAAAACGATTTACACAGTTCATTTTTAGAACTAACATCCATATTTTTATATTGGATACACTTTTAAACCGGTAGTGTTCGCGCGAGGCTTAAAGTAGTCCCAGGCTCACAAAATCATTAATTCCGGGGAAAATGTTTATTTTTTACCAGTGACCTTGACAGTATCCCCCTATATGACAGTCTTCAGTGGAACTAAAATGTATTTGTCAAGTATTTCCCTCTTTTTTGAGTGTGGCAAACGTTTCCTTACAATCTTAAAGATTTGTTCAGTTTTTTTTGTGACTTTTTCTCAAGTTATCAAAGAAAAATTGAAAAGTCATTGAAAGTAGGTAAGTATACTTTCTCTTAATTAAATTATTCACTAGAATTGTGACTTTTATCAAGTACAATAAAAATAATTATAAAAAAAAAGGATTGAGGTGACTCAGTCACCCGCGTGACCATTAACGTTAGTATCGAGTAAGCGCCTGCTACCGGATAAAAACATTTTGAAGTCTCCTCGCTTTAAAT
This sequence comes from Trichonephila clavata, assembly GCA_019973975.1. NCBI lineage: Eukaryota > Metazoa > Arthropoda > Arachnida > Araneae > Nephilidae > Trichonephila > Trichonephila clavata. The sequence continues at coordinate 7,388 of BMAO01015395.1, read as the reverse complement.
ATTTAAAAAAATAACACAACTATTCTTCATAGGAATTTTACATTCTTTTCCATTATTTAACAATAATTCTAAAAGCTAATTCTCTGCGACTTAAAAAATTACAGTTGATTTTGCCAAAGAGTTGCAGTCCATAGACTGCAACTGTGGCAAAATTGTCTCCAAACAATGTTTCTACGATCTCAATTGCTGCTGGCAAAATAAGCTCTCTTCACCAGTAGTGTGAGACTTTTTACATCTGTCTATTTTGTTAGACTAGCCTTATGGCCCGGCGTTGCATAGGCTTCCTCTACTTTTATAAATTTTTCCTTCCTTTCATAAAATCAGCATGACCAATATTCTTTTTTCGAAATTACTTTGACTTCTTTGTTTCTTTCGCCTCCGCTAAGCCTGGCGTTGCATGGGCTTTTACCGAGTGTATAACTTAATCCCCATGAGAATTTCTTCTTCTTCACATGAACTTCTGTTTGGGTGTGTACGCGTACGATGTGAGTGCATGGCTCGGCGTCGCTCGGGCTTTCCCGTTTAACATTTACCTTTCCCTTCAAAAAATCAGCACGGTCAATATTATTTTTCGAAATTACTTTGACTTCCTTATTTCTCTACCCTCTCCCGCCTCGCTTAGCCTGGCATTGCACGGGTTTTTACCGAGTGAATTACTTAATCGCCATGGAAATATCCTGTTTCCCTCAGGACGACAACACTTTTTTTTTTTGTGTACGCGTGCAATGTGAGTGATTTCCATAACAATGTCATTAAATTTCCCATTCTCGAAATTTGTTCACTTTTTTTCGTTGTGAGACGGGTTTCATTCCTTTCCATTTAACCCGGCGTTGCAAGAACATATTCGAATGCGTTACATATTGCCATGGAAATTCCCCTTCCTTTATCGAAGCTCCTGGTATGTGTGTGATTCCTTTAATAACGTCATTGCAATTCCCTTTTTCGAAATATTTTCCAGATCTTACAGATGTAACACGTATCTGACGAAAAAAGTATATTATACAGAACTAACTTATTAATTATTTGATAATAAAATGGATTAAAAATGTTCATTTAGCAATTAATTGTGACATACCGTTTGTTTAAAAAATGGCAGAAAAAAAAATCTCGTTTATTGATATCCATCTCCGTGGTTAAAAAAAAGGGGGGGGGAGTAAGGTTATCGAATTTATTTATCGGGACATGCCTTGAAGCACTCAAAATCTGGAGTTCTCGTGGTGGTTTCCCACAGTTAATTATAACTGCATTTTGCCAATTTTGGCTACCACCGAACAACCGCCGTTAAGAGGAGTGATGCACGATTAATCTGTCAAAAACTCAAACACAACGCAGAGAAATAAAGTGAAGTCGAATTCAGATCATTGGGTGTACGGGGCAATGGCTATGCAGCAAGTGAACTCAATCGTTGAAAAAGAGAGAAATTACTTTGAATAAAAATCAGAAAAACAACCTTTTTATAGGCAAAAAAATATGAAAAGTCTATTAAAATAATAGAGGAGCATGTTAAAATAATAAGTATTTATCGGTAAAATTAATTTACGTGGGAAAAATAAGCAGAAATTAAAAAAATCGGGTTCCCTGGATTCGAACTCAGGGTTAGCTGTTGCGAATTCGTCGTCGGTTAGCTGTTGCGAATTCGAATAGAATGTAATATATGGATTATTGAGTTGAAGATACGTACAAAAATAAAAGGGGGAAATTTTGACTTGCACTTTTTTTTACTCGCCAAATTTAGTGTTTTTTGATACAATTAGCTTAAAAATGTCCCTAAAACGTATTTTCATCCAAAATAATGGACGATATACTTTTATTAACAAATAAATTGTTTAGAAAAATAATAGAAATACTACTTTAGTTTTCAAAAATATATTACATAATTAAAATCCATATTCTGTAATTAATAATAAAAAAAACTCTGCAGAGAGAGCTAGCTTTTGAAATGTTTTTTTTTTTCTTCTGAATGTTTGAATATTTACTTAAACATATGTAAATGTTAAACAAACATGTTTGCATACACTGAAAAAAACATTAAAAAAGAAAATAATACTATCTGATCAAAACCTTTAATATTTTATTATAGTTTTATAGATTTCATTCCACTTTGCGTTTAGTTTCTGACGAAAAAAGTATATTATATAAAGCTAACATATTTATTATTTTAACAATTATTTCCTTCTTAGGTTTTGAAATAATAAAATTGTTTGAAAACAATCATTTAGCAATTAATTATGGCATATCGTTTGCTTAAAAACCGGCAGTAAAGGTAAAAATCTCGTTTATTGATATCCATCTCATTGGCAGAAAAGAAAACCGGGGGGGGGGGGGAGTAAGGTTGCCGAATTTATTTTTTTAAAATGATAATAACGGAGTAATTTAGCGATTAAGTTTTTCACAAATATAATTAATACAAAAATTCTTACCGTTAGCTTTTGAAACGACTGATTATTTTTTTTTTATTCTGTTGTTTTTGAGCCTTAAAATAAAAATAAGTGAGAATAAAAAGGTAAAAAGCCTCGACATTTATTAACATATAAATCTGTATAAAATTATTCTAAAAGAAAATAATACTAAATAAACAAAATATAATTCAGAATTTTCTTATATTTTTTAAAGGTTTTTCATTCCACTATTCATCAATAAATCAATCATTAAGAAAAAAAGAAAACTTTTTTTGTGATGCGTTATAAGACTGACTTCTCGCCGCAAATAAGCAAAGCAATGTTAGAAGGGAATTCCCTTTTTCTATGCCAATCAAACACTGAAAACCACCTCCCTCCCTAACATCTTCCATACAGGAAATTAAAGCAGTGTGAATGACCTTGGACGCAATAGTTCCCTGATTCTCGCGCATGAACAAAGCCGTCCAAACCTTTTGAATGTCTTTTTTAAGTTTTCATTATTTTTTAGGACTTCATTTTTAAATTGAAATTTCGAAATTTCACACATCAATAATGAACAATGACCTTTTTGAATAAAATTTTTTTAAGAAACGCTTAGCAGATTCTCGTTAAAATTTATTGGATGAAAAAAACAAAAACTTTTTTAAAATCCGTAATTTTTAAGCAAAGTTTTCAATCTTCGGATAAATAACGGATAATATTGTTCTAGACACGGGGGAAAAAGTATAGTGCGATTATCTTCATAAATGGCGAAGTTGAGTTACAATTTCGAATACTTTTAAAAAATCGTAAAAGAAAAAGTTTTGAGCATTTTATTTTTTAAATGACTGATTCAAAAAGAAAAAGCATGAAATTATTTAGTAAAAATATCGTTTTAATAACACAAAAATAAATTCATACGCAACGATTTAGATATCATTTTCGTAAAAACGCATCAATTCTAACTCATTTTTAAAAAAATCGTAAAAAAATAGAAAAAATCTTTATTTTGTAAAAACAATTATACCGTATAGTGGCAAAATTAACGATCTTTCCGATTCTGTTATTATTTTTTGTCTGATTTTAAAAACATAAATTGGATGGCTATTTTAAAATGGTCAAAAAAGTCGAATCTTCGCTCTACCGAAACGGAATTGAAGTTTAGTGAAATAAACAACCCACAGTAGTAAAAAAATTAGGCGTTTTAAGATTTTTAATTAATACCTTTTAACTAATTGCAATATCGGAATATAAAAGGTCAAAATGGCTTCCTTGGATCATTCTTGATCTTTGGTACCTTCGGCGAGTTTCTGCTTGGGGTGGTTCGTGAGAAGATAGACGCACATAGATACATACATTTGTTTACCTTCGAATTTTAATAGTGTAGATATCAGAAAACCATTTCATTGCATTGTATGACTCTTCAAGTTCTTTCGTATAATGTAAATTTGCGTTATAGAAAAAATAGGAAATACTGATTCTTCTGTTTACAATATGTTGTTTTAGAGGAACTTTTCTTTTTTATATAAAGTATTATTTTTTCACACGGTATAGCAATATTTTAATTTAAAGCAAATACCTTTGTGATTTTCTATCACAAATCGCAATTTTTATATCGAATACTAATTTTTTTTCTTTCTTTCATTGCTATTGCTATTTTGAAACTCATTAACAAGATACATTCGAAAACAGAGGCAAGTTTTGAGATTTGTCAATTGAATTTTCTCCAGAGAACATTTTTTTCCCAGAGAGATCACCAATCTTTCCAGTACTGCGCAATTACAGAATAATAAACACGTTTTAAATTCTCATCTGATATTGCATAATTAAAGAAAGAAATTTTTTCTTTGGCATTTACTTATTTAAATTATTATACGCTGAAACAACAGCATAATGTTGCCTCTTAAAAAAATTATTCTGATAAATTTAGCAACTAAACTGATAAACAATTGTCACATTAGATTGATAATGAAGCGTTATGATGATAGCGTATGGAAGAAAGTAGCCAAGTTAGAAATATCAAAATATAATATTTCATTTACCTTGCAAGAGGAAATTATTGCCTTGATGAAAACCCTTAGAGTTAGAAATTCTCAAATGGAGGGTAGTTTACAATGGAATTTTCACAAAGGCGGAAAAATGCATTCTTGAGTTTTGCTTTAATCCAGATGGAACGGTGAAAAGAGTCAAAACTGCCGATTTACTAATTCACTCGAAATTGTTGGATGGGCAACGCGTTTCGTGTTAGCTTGTCATTATTGGTCAAGTTTGATGTCCTAACGTTTTTTTTATAGTTTGCATGAATGTGAGAGGGAGGAAATTCTGTACAAGTATTCAACAGCAAACGAGAACTTTAACATGTGTGAAGAAAACGTTGTGCATTGGATTGACCGCAACAGAGATGGACGTATCATCAAATCGATGTCAAGGGGTTGGTGTGATAAATGTTATAACTGGTTTCTGACATGTCTCTTCACGGTCTTCGTTTGGATGCTCTTTTAGAAGAGGAATTTAAATAACTTTTAGGGATGGTACATTTGAAAATAAGTAAAAAATGCAAAAAAATAAGTCGCTTTTTGTTTTCTGAGGATGAGTGTGGATGATCGCGAACTGTTACGCACACTTTTTCCTCTGAAAGTGTTTAGGATATTCTTGTTTCGTCTTACCACCAATTCTTCATGAAAGCTGCCGATAATGTTTGGGATCGCCTTTCCGGGCATCACTTCACTTGCTTATTGCACATCATTATCAGCCAGAAAATTGCAGCGTCACGGAAAGACTTTCAATGTGTGAACCTATTCGAGATTTCTGGTATAAAAGCCCAAATCAATTAAAACATTGTGTCGAAGGGACAGGCATTTTTGAAACTTTTTTTTAGATGCTGGTTGTTTGATTGAAATGCTATTAGATATGAGGAAATGATAATCTAGAAAACATAATAGATCCATAAATTTTAATTTTGAAAAAACCACTTATTTGGATATTCTGTTTTTACTTTTATCAACTGTTTCATCTTTTTACATCTGATGATTTCCAGAAAATCTTCCTGCGAAATAAAAAATATTAAATATATATGTATAATCTCAGAATGTCATTCGATCTCTCTTTATATATTGTGACGTCGTCACAGTGGAGAAAGCGCCTCTATTCATAAACGTATCCACAGCCAGGGAACACGTGGCTTTGGTGGTATTGTGTTGTATCAGACAGCTGGACCGTCGGCGTCGTTGTGACTGGCGGACACTATGGGCCGGGCAAACGCTGCATTATTTTCCATTCATGGGCAGTGATTGTACGTCTTGAATGCTGGCGCCTCTACAGGCGGCGGCGAGGTGTTTGAAGTGCCACATGTCAACCGGGCCCTTGTCGCCAGGAACCTTTGAGAGGGACCGGACTTTGGTTATCTCTGCACGAATGGATGATGTGCAAGACCGTTGGTGCCGGGTGCAAAACCCTGAGGTCGGCCAATGGGGATTGATGAGGGGAGTGGAGTGAACCCGCCTCTAGAGTTTAAAAGAGTGGACTTCGGAAAGAGAGAGAAGACTCCAAGAGATTCTAAAAAGAGAGGGAGACTCCTGATAGACTCCCACGAGAGATCCCCGTAACGGAACCCTGCGGACGAGGAAGAGACTCCGGACAGACGCCAACGAGAGATTCTAAAATGAGAAGCCTGTGGACGAAGGAAGAAGGGGAGGACCCCGATAGACACCGACGATTGACCTGCGAGACGTTAGGGACGGATATAGGAAGCAAGCACAAGGCATGAGCGTCCTGATCCATACCGACGAGAGACTCCTGAGGCGGTACCCAACGGGCGACTGGAAAAAGAAGCAAAGAGCGGACCCCTATGGAGACACCAATATGAAATAGAGCTAGCTGGCTGTATCAAACGAACACTAGTAACTAATATTTTTTCTCTATCCAATGATCTTTTTGAATGTTGTCGTCAAATAAACATTTGATTAGATCACAGTAATAAGGCATTCATTAATAATTAGCTTAGCGTACACCTTCAATTTATTTCCACGACGTTACAATATACATCACACAGATACATGTACATGTTTATATATTGAGTGAGGGCAAAAGTTCTACACATAATTAAGAGCAAATGAATGTGAAATGAACATTATATACGATTGTGCATAATCCCCATTGTTACTTATGACCTCTTGCATCTTTCTGTTAGGAGATTTATCCCACTGTGGTCAAATTTCGGCTGTTTTTAGTAAAAAAATGTCAGGCAGCTTTCACAACATCAAGATCATCAGAGATTTTCTGGCTGAAGGAATTGTTCCACTCACGAAATAGTGGTTAGTGAGTTGGTGCCAAGTCAGAAGAATAGGGAGGGAAGGCAAAACTTTCCAACCAAAGCCCATTAACTTTTGGCGAGTGATGACAGCAGCATGTAGCTTTGCGTTATCCTGACGAAGGATTACATCGCGATGATATCTAGCCACTTTTCTACCGAATTTGTATACAGTTTGTCTAACTGTTGGTGGTAGAAAACAGCCTTGATGGTTTGGTTGAGTGGCATGACCTCCCAGTAAATTATTCCCTGTACATCCCACCACACACTCAGTAACACCTTGGGATGATGTTTAGCGGTCGAGTGAGGGAGTGAATATTAACTTCGCACTGTTCAGCTACATGAGGAGCGTTTTGGCAACGGGCCTCATTCTTTTTAACCATGATCAAGTGACGAGACCGATACCTGAGCTGGCACCCCCTCTCCTAAATACCACACCGACGGGAGTACATTTGATTTCTCGACAGATTTAACCAGCATCGCGCCCCTAAACGGCGGATCTTCAGTGGTACTGTGCTCGAACTCATGAGCGTCAGCCACGAGTCTGATACCTTGACCACTTGTCTACCTCGGCCACGTTCAGCTGCCGAAGTCGATGCAGGTAGATCAGAAGGGCGATATATGCTTTACGTTACGATACATAGCCATACCTCATTTTCTATCAAAATTCGTGTTAAGAATGGGTCATTTTGTACCAGGAA
>BMAO01015394.1:0-20566 GCA_019973975.1 Trichonephila clavata | reverse complement strand
ATTTTTAAATATTCCATCTATTTGGTTCGGCTTCCAGATACAAATTATCTTAACCTTCTCAAGGAAAATAATGTTTGGACCATAATTAAGCATTACGTTATTTCTACAAATTATTCAATTTTGCCTTTTTGTTGTTATTCTTATTTTCCTTTTCTATAATTTAATCATTTATTTTCTATTGTTGCTAATACCTCCTGCCTGATGGTATCAGAGGCCCACGAAATTCGTCACGGCAATTGGCTAGACGTATGTCTGTCGTTAGCCGTAGCTTTGAGCACCAAACAGGTGACAGTATGATATGGCTCGGTTTCACCCTAGTTTTGAGGGAGAACATCCTGCAGGTGGTCAGGACCTCCCAGCTCTTTTTCCCTTTCCACCAACTTCTCGAGAGGATTTGTGACTCGACGAATATTTAGAGTACCCCCATGCCTCAAAGGCCCTATTCAACTGCAAACCTCCATGCCTTTTCCGGGACTCGAACTCGGGCCCTACGACACAGCAGACAGCGTCAGTGACCACTATACTGATTAAGCAGCATTTTTATTTTTCTATTATGAATATTTATTCTACATTCAAAGTATAAGCATATCCTTTTATTTTTAGCGCGTTTTTCACGTAGTGGAACAAAAGCATTATTAGGACGCAAATTTCGTCTTCGTTCCATATTTTGTCGTACCTTTTTCTCAGCCAATAAGCAACCAATTGACCTCGGATTTCGGCATTGGGTCGTATTTGTGCCCTAGATAAACCGAATCATATTTAAATTTTCCCATAGTTTTCCCGAATTTTCCTACAAATTTTATTGAATTTTGCTTTTTTTTTGTTGCTTTTTTATAATGCTGATACAGATTTGTGTCATTATTTCTTTTCAGCTCAATAGTAATACATTTAGAGGAGTGGTACAGTACACTACTTTCTGTTAGTAAAAAGTTCATTAGTTGCATTATTGTAAAATAAAACATGTGAAAAACGCGCTAAAATTACTTGGCCATGCCAATGATTGATATCTTGTTTTTCTTAACAGGCGAATTCAATATTTTTCAGTTCTTTTTGTTTTAATTATTATAATGAACAAATACATTAATTGAAATTATACAAATAATTAAAATTCTATATTTCAAATGTTATGTCGATTACAAAGCATAGATTATCACACACACACACACACACAACACACACACACACACACACACACACACACACACACACACACACACACACACACACACACACATTGTTTCTTATAAAACTGAAAACTCGTAGAACTCTGTACAGGCATTAGAACATACCACTTTCCTCAAAATTACACCAAGACCCTTGTCCTTAGACTATTATAATTACAAACGAAGGGTGGAACTTTGATGGGACAGGGATTGACGAGTGGCTACTAATGAAGGTGAGGCTAATCTAGCACTGAGAGTGGGTTTGAGCGGACGGACGGACACGCGGTCACTTTTGGGACTTAAGACTCGTTACTCCCAGGAGCTATCATCAATCATATCTGTAATGTGTATCTGTCGGGGAAGGTGTCAAGACTTGGCGATAAATTGCTCATTTGGCTTATAGTATGACTGATGTGAAATATTTTGGTTTGATGGAATAACAAATGGTTATACATAACACAATTTTAGATTCAATAATTAAATTTCCAAAATCTTCCCTAATGTTGCTTTTTTGTACGATAATTATTTTTTTTAAAGAAAAATTTATATTCGATTTTTTTCTAATAATATATTAAGACCAGCTCTTTAATTTGTCGATCTCGATGAATGTCAAGTGAAATGTTTAAAATTTCTATGCTGAATATAAGTATCTCAGTTTATAGACCAGAAGAGAGATGTTACGTATTTTATCCATAATTATGTGCCAAGTTTTTATATTAATTCAGTTTCTCCAACCGTTATTGAATTAGGTGATGGATGGAGATATTATTTAAAGGCTGTCTTCCTTACAACCAAATAATCCATTAAGTTCTTGTTAATTATACATACAGGCATCCCACGTATAATGCGGTACTTGTAAAATACGGTTTCGATATTACATGGTGCAAAATTTGCAATTATTATAACTCTGATTCGATATTACTTGCCACAAAACGAATTAATTTTGAACTGAATTAAGACTGCACAATACCCTATAAATTTCATAATTACTGAATTTTCTTGTGGTTCGTATCATTGAAAGGTTTATCAAATTTCAGATTTGTTATCAAATTAGTTTCTTAAAATATTTAAAGTTTTATGAGCTATGGTTTTGGTTTCATTTTACAGTTTTTTTTCCTCTCTTAAATTGAATTAATTAAAAATATTTTTGAGCACAATCAACTCTTTCAGTGTGAAACAGTTATATTTTCAATTTTCATTACTAAAATCATTTTAGCTTGATTATGTTTTGAGTTTCTTGAGTTCTCACAGTTAATTAAAAATGATTTCAAGGCCAATTTTTCTTTTAAAAATAGTTAATATAACTTAGAAGCTTTATCATTAATTTTTTCCTGTTGAGAAAATGCCATGGCCAAAACCTTCTCAGGTTGCCAAGAGAAACAATGTTTCGAAGAGATGGAATACTACTGTAAATGATGTATCAAAAAATTAGCCCTGAGCTGGTACTGCAATAAGAGTTCCGAATACATGTATTCTGAATTCAAGTATTGCAGTAAACCGGAATATTCCCATGGTGTACCAAACCACATTATAGATATGCAATGAAAACTTATTGTTAAACTGCTCCAATTTAAATATGAAAAAAAATTTTAATTTTATGTACAGATTTGGCGATTATTAGCTTAAGTTAGTATCATTTTTACTTTGTACATAAAGGCATTGTATTTGAGAATTTTGTAAAAATATTAGGTTAAGATTAAGCTGAATAACCTGTCGTAAAAAATGCTATCCATATTACGTAAAAATATATTTTGTATTAAAAAAATCTTTAGACACATTTAATTAAAGTAATGTTTTAATGTAAAAACATTGGAAAATAACACATTAAAAATTAAAGTTTTATGGGCTTTATGAGTTTTTGTTTGTTTTATGCCCTTACAAATAGTAAATGTATTTTTCATATACTTTCAGTTTTGAAGGTATAAGTGTTTTATAATCTCTAAGGCTTTTTTTCTGTTCCTCATAGGATCTTGAAATTTTTTATACATATTTCCAAACGTATGTTCTATAAAAGCTAGTATGGATTTAGGGCTCTGAACTCCCATTATTTTTTTTAAAAACATTCTCGAATTATTGTTTTAAAAATTGTTTTTTATTCAGGTTCAGCCAGAAAAAAAATATTACAAATCAACAAGGGAACAGATATTCAAAATCATATTAACCTTTGTTTGTAATAATCTAAGAAACATAAAGCACTTAAAATGACTAAATTTTTTTTAAAAATTGAGCATTTTACAAAAGTTTGAAAAACTTCAAAAATTCTAAGCTTTTTAATATTGTAAACTAATGGCTGATTAAACTAACTCTTTACTTTCAAAATCAATTTAATATTATCTGAATATAAAACAAATTTTCACCGTTACTATCTCAAAAAACTGTTTTTGAAAAAAGGCACTGTGTAGCCTTAAAATGTTACAGTTTCAAACCAGTAACCTTGGAAACAACTATCCCCACATTCAATTTCTTTTGAAAATAAGAAAATTTTCTTAAGAATGCAATTTTACTCGATACACCTGACGTCATAATCACGTGATGATATACAAAACAAATAGCCACGTGTTTGATTCGACTGAGTATTTTGACTGAATTTTCGTATTTACATCTACTATCAAAAACAAATGAAAGAAGTTGTTCCAAAAGAAATTTCGACTGAAATGTGTGTACTTTTTAATTATTTCATTTTCAATATTTTTTTTGTTTTTATCAAATACGCTGACGATTTTTAAAGTTTTAAAAAGAGTCCGAATTCGAAATGCTCAGAAAATATTTCAAAGAATTTTAATTTTGCAAACATACACAGATCAGGATACCACTTCTGTGATCTATTCTGAATGCTCTATATTTGTTAAGTATGTAGTTGATTACCTACGTTTTTTTTTCTTTCAATTCCTACTATTAGTTCACACTTTCTCAATATTTATTTATGTTGTTCAAATTTTCAATCGTTAGTAAAATACATTTTAAAGCGCTCGATTGAGCTAAAATTTTATATACATGATTATTTTGGTTGACAATACAGAATTTAATTAATAAAAATTAATTGATTAAAACTAATTATTCTAATAATTATAAATACATCCATGTTGGCATCATTTTTGGCGACATAGTGACCATTTTGGCGACTTGTGTCCAAAATTAAAAAGGTTTTTTCTCACATTTTAAAACATTCAGTTGAACTGAAATTTGAAACACATTTGTTTTGGATAGCAATGCAATATTTTAATGATAATTAATAAAAATTAATTGTCACTTAATGTTGTGATTCCATATGTATACACATATTTATATTAACTATAATTATTTGATAAAAAGTAACTAAAATTTTTCTTACCTAAGAAGGAATTGACTTATTTTTTTATAATACTTGTTTTTGTTATTTTAAGATTATTTTCGACAATTTTACAAGCACTACAGACAAAAATTTGAAACTGAACTGTCTTAATAAAGAAATTTGTTCTGTTAAATTTTATTGGAATAAAATCTCACTCTTAAATTTTGCCATCCATTTAGTAGCAATACAAAATACTTTTAAATTTATAGAAATATCATCATAACTTTGTTCATTTTATTTCCTAACTGTGTATATAATGTTAATATATATCTATGCATTTTCTATGTTGCAGTCATTTGAAATTTTATTGTGCTGTATGTTGATAAATGTGTCGACTTCAAAGCATTTCAATTTTGCAGACACGAAAAAACAAACCAGGGTTCTACTTCTGGGACCTGTTCTGATTTTCTAACTGATGAATAAGTATGCAGTTGAACTCACCTGCATTTTTCTTCTTTTTTCTCTTTATATAGCTATTTTCACTAATTTAACAAGCATGATAGATAAGATTTTGAAACTGAACTGGCTCAGCAAAGTCATTGTTTTGCAATTTTCAGAACAATACACTTACAAATACAAGTAAATTAATGAAGTTTATATGTACTTTAAAAAATATGCATCCATAAATGTATAATGCTGTATGGTGAAGAACATACAATATATTTTAATAATTTGTGAGATTCATATTCCACTATTTTTCCAGAAATCAGGGAATAAATCGATACTGAAGAGCTAGATCATATAGAAATTGAGAAGCACGTATCTATCTATATTCTTAAAATACTGATTGCATTAACTTTTTCTAATATTAAAAAAAAACAATTACGATAAAAGAAAATTTCTAATTATCAATTTTACTATACTACAACTGACATTTTAAATGTAACGTTATTTTCATTTTATATACATAATTCATTTTCATTTACATTAGTTGCATATACATGCATAATTATGTAAATTTTTTTTAAAAAAATTATTTTAATACAGGGATAGCAAACGTTACATTCTGATTAAGGCCAGCACTTTCCATTCCATCCTGGATAAGCTTGCCTTATACAAAACAGAATAGAAGAAGGATATTGTACAGAAAAATAAATTCATTGCAAATAACATTAAGTGATTTGCCCCTTAACAGATGGTTTCATTGCAAGAGATTTTTTAGTGTATTCAATGTTTTAAATATTGAAAATTCCTTAATGTCCACCCAAAATAATATTTTGCAAACCATCGATATATTTTTGGTAAAATTAAGGACAGGTGTGTCCTAACACGCACACACAATAGAACACATGTTTAGTTAATCTAAATTTTACACATCTTCACAGTAGTTAACAGAGGTACTTCAGTATTTAATTATCCAAAAAATTAGGATGCAAAAATCTGATATGTAACCATACATGCTGTATCAAAAACAAGTATACATACATATAAATCAAAAACTTAGTTTTTTTAAAAATAATTTTAGAATATTACGTGGAAAAAGAAAAAACATTTTTGAGAAGCAATCACTATAGAAATGGAAAAATATTTTAATTTACTACAGCTTCATTAATGTTTATACTTGATGATTAATCAAGTACCATTTTAAAACATTAGAAGTCAAAATTATCATTTACCATTTGTAAAATTATATGTAAAAAAATTATGCAACATTTTGAAAGTCTTTACTGGCTGTGCTATTTTAGGTAAAAGATATGATTTATCGAGAATTGAATTTCAAATATGATAATAAATTAAGGCATTAAAATTTTTTAATTAAAATGTTTGTATAATAGAATATGTTTATGTCCATACATGGAATATAAAAGTCCTGCTCACTCTTACATGATCAAAATAAAAAAAGTCATTTTTGAATCCATAATTCTTTTACAAAAGTAATAATAATTATAATATATTTGTGTGGTATCTATTAGCAGAACATTTATTTTTCAGAGTTTGACTGAAAAACAAATAAGTATAAAAATATCACACAGATGTACAAATTTTTTTACTATGTATTACAAATAAGAATTTATAGGTATTTGCACAATTTGTAGAAGATTTATCATTATAGATTAGATTTGCTTTATATCATTAGATTTATTTTTACATAAATATAAATAAAAGTCTAAAAGACATGTATGTTGATATTATCCTGTTTATAAGTCCTGAATAAATTTGTTGCATTGAGTTACTTATAAATATTTACCAAAGAAGAGTACTTGGATCAATTGTATATTTATTGAGAATTAGGATCATGAAACAAAATATGGCTTTATGTATAGACATTTGATTCTGTGGGATGTTGTTGCATAATACAGCCAATAACTGGAGCTGTTCCTGCTCATGTTTGAACGCAGTAATAATAATATAATTTTTTAAAGTTCTTGTGTTTTTGCTAGGTGAAATTATTTGGCAGTTTAATACATAAGTTCCAAATTTTGGAATGGTATGAGTACTGATTTAGCATTTCTTTGACAAACTTTGAAGTAATTTAATATTTTGCTCAAGTATAATTTGGAAAACTGAAAAGTTTCTTGAAATTTAGAATTTTCCTGATAAACTAATGATATAATTAGTTAATTATCTTGCTTATAAGTAGTAGAAACTGTTATTTTGATTAGAATGGAACTCAGTTTATTCATGATAAACTTTGGTAACTTGTTGATGTATAATAATGATTTTAATCTTTAATAATATATTTTCACATGTTAACTTCAGAGTGAGAATTCTGTATCTTTTTTCCCCTCTCTCTCTCTGATGTGTTTTTTATCTTCCATTTTTTTAAAGTATAAATATAAATAAAAAGATACTTTAGATACATATTAGTGAAAACAAAATAATGAAATGTCAATACATTTCTCCAAATAAGTTTTTAGTTTGTATGCACTAAACATACAATACCTGGTCAAGATACACAACCAGTAGAAATTGTGAATGGAAATTTTATGCAAGTATTCATTTTTATATATATTGTATTGAATTTTTTATATCTTATTTGCAATTCATTGTGTTGTAAAAATAAAATTCATTTTCATAAATGGATAAATATTTATTATTAAAAAACTTTCATATTAACTCAATCCAATATGTTAAAAGAAGCGAATTTTTAAAATTTTTTTACTAGTTTAACTTGTATTTCGGAGCTATCTATTGTATATAGATAAATTATACTACTTTTATAATTTATATGTAATTCAATAAGAAGAAAAATATATTTAAAACTGAGGATAATTAAATTGAATTTCTGAAATTATTGCACCTTTTCTGAGTAAACATTCCCTTAATTTTTAAAAAGTAGATCAACATGTTATAGGCCCTTTACACAAAGACACGTTTAAAAAAGTATTGAATTTGTTGTTAAAAATTGTAGATCTTCTGCACCCAGTGCTCGAAATGAGCTTAAACCAGCACTGTTTGAAACACAAAGTATTTATGTATAAAATAATAATACTAACTTTAGCCATAGAAATCACCAGGTTTGTAAAAAATAACTTTTTTCAGTTTTAAATTGGGGTACAGTTTAGCAAGTTTGAGTTTTATTGCAAGACTTTAAAGTACTAAAATATAGTACTATAATATATTATCATGCAGTTAGATACATCATGGGAATATTCAGTTTTATCTGCAATACTTGAAATCAGAAATCTAATTGCAGTATTAGCTGAGGGCGATTTTTAGATGCATCATTTTGAGTAGTGCTCCATCTCTTCAAAATATTGTTTTTCACAGCAACCTGAGAACGTTTGAACCACCAAGAAAAAATTAATGATAAAGCTTCCAAGTTATATAAACTATTTTTAAAACAAAAATTAGCTTTGAAAACAATCTTAATTAAGTAATAATGAGAACTCAAAACAAAAGCAGAAATACTTTTAGTAATGAGAACTGAAATAATTAACTATTTCAGAGTTGATTGGGCTCAAAAATATTTTTCTTTCAATTTAAGAGTGGAAAACTGCTTTAAAATGAAACTGAAACCAAAACCTAAGCTCTTCAAATATCTTTAAAACTAATTTATTATCAAATCTGAAATTTGGTGGCAAGCTTCTCAATGATATGGGCCATAAGAAAATGTCAAAATTGTTTTTGAAATGTTTAGCACATTGTGTGGCCTTAAAATAGTATGATTTGTACCAATACATTATGAAGCCTTTAAAGATATGTTGTAAAATAATAACATTTAGCACTTTGATAGTCTTAATAATTATCACCAGCAAATGTTTGAATTTTTTTTATATAAATCATTGTCCCCATGAAAAAAAAAAACCGAATCATACTAAAATATGGGATTAATTTTAGAAATTGTTTGAAACATGCTAAATTATTTTCATGAAAATTTTTACATTTTGGAGCATACAAAATTTTTGTTAGCTAGTTAAAATTAGTAATTAAAATTATTTAACTTACATCATTTATCAACATTTAATTTCAATATTACATGATTTTATACAAGTGAAGCATGTAAAAATTTTATTTTTTTAATTAAAAAATTCATTGTAATTTAAAAAATGCATTTTCATATTCTTTTGAAAGACTCAGTGACATTGCTTCATTATGTATTTATGAAGAAAAATTTTTTAAGATGTATTCCAAAAGAGTATTTTTTTTGGTCAGTTTCAATCTTTATTTGCATTAATATGGATACATAAAATTGAAACATTGTTATTGTACATCAATTTTTTAAACAACTGTTCTATAAAAATTCCCAAGACATAGTAAGATTTTTCGAAATATATGATGAATCTGTAATGAAATAACACATTTGCCAGCTTTGATTGTCTGACTTTACTTAGTAATTATCATTTACAAAGGTTTGAAATTTCTTTTAGAAATTTCCCTTTAGACTGTCTTCAAAGTTTAAAAAAGAGTTATTAAGTTAAAGAAAGGAATTATATTAATACATAATTTTTAGGAATAATGATTAAATTTTATTGGATTATTCTTTATTACAAATTATTTCTTATGAGTTATTGAATTGCATATAAATTGTCTAATTGATGTAAAGCAAACAAATATTTCCTTACAATTTTAAAAAATAAAAGAATTATTAACATTAAAAACTTTGATGTCCTAATAATAATACTGAAATGAGTTTTCAAGAACAGCAAAATGGAAACTTTATATGAATATTAAAAAATAACAGTTAAATTCACAAGCTTTTTTTGTAATTACAAGAAGTTTCTATGTAAAAAAAATATAATCAATGTCACAAATTCGGTAAGAAATAAATACCTGCGCTTACAAAGAATGGGTCAGGAGCAATGAAAACTTAAAACAATCCTTAGAAATGGCACAAGTAGAATTTACGAAATCCCAGGAGGTCTTCACAGCACTCAGACACAACTAACAGTGTCTAGAAATACAAATAAGCAATATATTCAGGTAACGGTTATACATTTGTATGGAATCTCTTATTATCCAATCATCATAATAAATTGATTAACAGTCTTTGGACCTATTCAACAGCCGAAGTATTAACTAATCGCTCTTGCTGACAGACATTGTAGACAAAACAATGTTTTGTTTTGGCGAGCCACTCCCTATTTACAGTCTGCACGAATTTTTCTAGGAAAAACTCGCTTACATAATGATTTGCGATATTAGTAGATTTATCCAATTTCAAGAAGCAATTTGTTCAAAAGAGCGTTGCATAATTTTTTAATCACAATATGGCTGGCACTAATAAAAAAATAATTACTAAACCTAAAAGTATACATTCGAAGCCAAAGGATAGAAGAAAAATAAACACTTAAATCTAATACTATAAACTAAAACTATATATATATATTTGGTCACAATACAAAAACTAAAAAAGTAGAAAATATATTAAAACTATTTTGAAGTACTAAAAAGAATATAAAATAATAATGTTTGAAAATTCGAAAGTTAGCGCGCAACCACAAGTGTCATACGGTCAACTGTTATTTGTTTACATGATCGCACGTTGTTAATCACGTGATGATAGCCACGATCGCAGCGCCCTCTAGTGATGAATCGACCCCATTACTACTATTTCGTTATTTTTAAATATTCCATCTATTTGGTTCGGCTTCCAGATACAAATTATCTTAACCTTCTCAAGGAAAATAATGTTTGGACCATAATTAAGCATTACGTTATTTCTACAAATTATTCAATTTTGCCTTTTTGTTGTTATTCTTATTTTCCTTTTCTATAATTTAATCATTTATTTTCTATTGTTGCTAATACCTCCTGCCTGATGGTATCAGAGGCCCACGAAATTCGTCACGGCAATTGGCTAGACGTATGTCTGTCGTTAGCCGTAGCTTTGAGCACCAAACAGGTGACAGTATGATATGGCTCGGTTTCACCCTAGTTTTGAGGGAGAACATCCTGCAGGTGGTCAGGACCTCCCAGCTCTTTTTCCCTTTCCACCAACTTCTCGAGAGGATTTGTGACTCGACGAATATTTAGAGTACCCCCATGCCTCAAAGGCCCTATTCAACTGCAAACCTCCATGCCTTTTCCGGGACTCGAACTCGGGCCCTACGACACAGCAGACAGCGTCAGTGACCACTATACTGATTAAGCAGCATTTTTATTTTTCTATTATGAATATTTATTCTACATTCAAAGTATAAGCATATCCTTTTATTTTTAGCGCGTTTTTCACGTAGTGGAACAAAAGCATTATTAGGACGCAAATTTCGTCTTCGTTCCATATTTTGTCGTACCTTTTTCTCAGCCAATAAGCAACCAATTGACCTCGGATTTTCGGCATTGGGTCGTATTTGTGCCCTAGATAAACCGAATCATATTTAAATTTTCCCATAGTTTTCCCGAATTTTCCTACAAATTTTATTGAATTTTGCTTTTTTTTTGTTGCTTTTTTATAATGCTGATACAGATTTGTGTCATTATTTCTTTTCAGCTCAATAGTAATACATTTAGAGGAGTGGTACAGTACACTACTTTCTGTTAGTAAAAAGTTCATTAGTTGCATTATTGTAAAATAAAACATGTGAAAAACGCGCTAAAATTACTTGGCCATGCCAATGATTGATATCTTGTTTTTCTTAACAGGCGAATTCAATATTTTTCAGTTCTTTTTGTTTTAATTATTATAATGAACAAATACATTAATTGAAATTATACAAATAATTAAAATTCTATATTTCAAATGTTATGTCGATTACAAAGCATAGATTATCACACACACACACACACACACACACACACACACACACACACACACACACACACACACACACACACACACACACACACACACACACACACATTGTTTCTTATAAAACTGAAAACTCGTAGAACTCTGTACAGGCATTAGAACATACCACTTTCCTCAAAATTACACCAAGACCCTTGTCCTTAGACTATTATAATTACAAACGAAGGGTGGAACTTTGATGGGACAGGGATTGACGAGTGGCTACTAATGAAGGTGAGGCTAATCTAGCACTGAGAGTGGGTTTGAGCGGACGGACGGACACGCGGTCACTTTTGGGACTTAAGACTCGTTACTCCCAGGAGCTATCATCAATCATATCTGTAATGTGTATCTGTCGGGGAAGGTGTCAAGACTTGGCGATAAATTGCTCATTTGGCTTATAGTATGACTGATGTGAAATATTTTGGTTTGATGGAATAACAAATGGTTATACATAACACAATTTTAGATTCAATAATTAAATTTCCAAAATCTTCCCTAATGTTGCTTTTTTGTACGATAATTATTTTTTTTAAAGAAAAATTTATATTCGATTTTTTTCTAATAATATATTAAGACCAGCTCTTTAATTTGTCGATCTCGATGAATGTCAAGTGAAATGTTTAAAATTTCTATGCTGAATATAAGTATCTCAGTTTATAGACCAGAAGAGAGATGTTACGTATTTTATCCATAATTATGTGCCAAGTTTTTATATTAATTCAGTTTCTCCAACCGTTATTGAATTAGGTGATGGATGGAGATATTATTTAAAGGCTGTCCTCCTTACAACCAAATAATCCATTAAGTTCTTGTTAATTATACATACAGGCATCCCACGTATAATGCGGTACTTGTAAAATACGGTTTCGATATTACATGGTGCAAAATTTGCAATTATTATAACTCTGATTCGATATTACTTGCCACAAAACGAATTAATTTTGAACTGAATTAAGACTGCACAATACCCTATAAATTTCATAATTACTGAATTTTCTTGTGGTTCGTATCATTGAAAGGTTTATCAAATTTCAGATTTGTTATCAAATTAGTTTCTTAAAATATTTAAAGTTTTATGAGCTATGGTTTTGGTTTCATTTTACAGTTTTTTTTCCTCTCTTAAATTGAATTAATTAAAAATATTTTTGAGCACAATCAACTCTTTCAGTGTGAAACAGTTATATTTTCAATTTTCATTACTAAAATCATTTTAGCTTGATTATGTTTTGAGTTTCTTGAGTTCTCACAGTTAATTAAAAATGATTTCAAGGCCAATTTTTCTTTTAAAAATAGTTAATATAACTTAGAAGCTTTATCATTAATTTTTTCCTGTTGAGAAAATGCCATGGCCAAAACCTTCTCAGGTTGCCAAGAGAAACAATGTTTCGAAGAGATGGAATACTACTGTAAATGATGTATCAAAAAATTAGCCCTGAGCTGGTACTGCAATAAGAGTTCCGAATACATGTATTCTGAATTCAAGTATTGCAGTAAACCGGAATATTCCCATGGTGTACCAAACCACATTATAGATATGCAATGAAAACTTATTGTTAAACTGCTCCAATTTAAATATGAAAAAAAATTTTAATTTTATGTACAGATTTGGCGATTATTAGCTTAAGTTAGTATCATTTTTACTTTGTACATAAAGGCATTGTATTTGAGAATTTTGTAAAAATATTAGGTTAAGATTAAGCTGAATAACCTGTCGTAAAAAATGCTATCCATATTACGTAAAAATATATTTTGTATTAAAAAAATCTTTAGACACATTTAATTAAAGTAATGTTTTAATGTAAAAACATTGGAAAATAACACATTAAAAATTAAAGTTTTATGGGCTTTATGAGTTTTTGTTTGTTTTATGCCCTTACAAATAGTAAATGTATTTTTCATATACTTTCAGTTTTGAAGGTATAAGTGTTTTATAATCTCTAAGGCTTTTTTTCTGTTCCTCATAGGATCTTGAAATTTTTTATACATATTTCCAAACGTATGTTCTATAAAAGCTAGTATGGATTTAGGGCTCTGAACTCCCATTATTTTTTTTAAAAACATTCTCGAATTATTGTTTTAAAAATTGTTTTTTATTCAGGTTCAGCCAGAAAAAAAATATTACAAATCAACAAGGGAACAGATATTCAAAATCATATTAACCTTTGTTTGTAATAATCTAAGAAACATAAAGCACTTAAAATGACTAAATTTTTTTTAAAAATTGAGCATTTTACAAAAGTTTGAAAAACTTCAAAAATTCTAAGCTTTTTAATATTGTAAACTAATGGCTGATTAAACTAACTCTTTACTTTCAAAATCAATTTAATATTATCTGAATATAAAACAAATTTTCACCGTTACTATCTCAAAAAACTGTTTTTGAAAAAAGGCACTGTGTAGCCTTAAAATGTTACAGTTTCAAACCAGTAACCTTGGAAACAACTATCCCCACATTCAATTTCTTTTGAAAATAAGAAAATTTTCTTAAGAATGCAATTTTACTCGATACACCTGACGTCATAATCACGTGATGATATACAAAACAAATAGCCACGTGTTTGATTCGACTGAGTATTTTGACTGAATTTTCGTATTTACATCTACTATCAAAAACAAATGAAAGAAGTTGTTCCAAAAGAAATTTCGACTGAAATGTGTGTACTTTTTAATTATTTCATTTTCAATATTTTTTTTGTTTTTATCAAATACGCTGACGATTTTTAAAGTTTTAAAAAGAGTCCGAATTCGAAATGCTCAGAAAATATTTCAAAGAATTTTAATTTTGCAAACATACACAGATCAGGATACCACTTCTGTGATCTATTCTGAATGCTCTATATTTGTTAAGTATGTAGTTGATTACCTACGTTTTTTTTTCTTTCAATTCCTACTATTAGTTCACACTTTCTCAATATTTATTTATGTTGTTCAAATTTTCAATCGTTAGTAAAATACATTTTAAAGCGCTCGATTGAGCTAAAATTTTATATACATGATTATTTTGGTTGACAATACAGAATTTAATTAATAAAAATTAATTGATTAAAACTAATTATTCTAATAATTATAAATACATCCATGTTGGCATCATTTTTGGCGACATAGTGACCATTTTGGCGACTTGTGTCCAAAATTAAAAAGGTTTTTTCTCACATTTTAAAACATTCAGTTGAACTGAAATTTGAAACACATTTGTTTTGGATAGCAATGCAATATTTTAATGATAATTAATAAAAATTAATTGTCACTTAATGTTGTGATTCCATATGTATACACATATTTATATTAACTATAATTATTTGATAAAAAGTAACTAAAATTTTTCTTACCTAAGAAGGAATTGACTTATTTTTTTTTATAATACTTGTTTTTGTTATTTTAAGATTATTTTCGACAATTTTACAAGCACTACAGACAAAAATTTGAAACTGAACTGTCTTAATAAAGAAATTTGTTCTGTTAAATTTTATTGGAATAAAATCTCACTCTTAAATTTTGCCATCCATTTAGTAGCAATACAAAATACTTTTAAATTTATAGAAATATCATCATAACTTTGTTCATTTTATTTCCTAACTGTGTATATAATGTTAATATATATCTATGCATTTTCTATGTTGCAGTCATTTGAAATTTTATTGTGCTGTATGTTGATAAATGTGTCGACTTCAAAGCATTTCAATTTTGCAGACACGAAAAAACAAACCAGGGTTCTACTTCTGGGACCTGTTCTGATTTTCTAACTGATGAATAAGTATGCAGTTGAACTCACCTGCATTTTTCTTCTTTTTTCTCTTTATATAGCTATTTTCACTAATTTAACAAGCATGATAGATAAGATTTTGAAACTGAACTGGCTCAGCAAAGTCATTGTTTTGCAATTTTCAGAACAATACACTTACAAATACAAGTAAATTAATGAAGTTTATATGTACTTTAAAAAATATGCATCCATAAATGTATAATGCTGTATGGTGAAGAACATACAATATATTTTAATAATTTGTGAGATTCATATTCCACTATTTTTCCAGAAATCAGGGAATAAATCGATACTGAAGAGCTAGATCATATAGAAATTGAGAAGCACGTATCTATCTATATTCTTAAAATACTGATTGCATTAACTTTTTCTAATATTAAAAAAAAACAATTACGATAAAAGAAAATTTCTAATTATCAATTTTACTATACTACAACTGACATTTTAAATGTAACGTTATTTTCATTTTATATACATAATTCATTTTCATTTACATTAGTTGCATATACATGCATAATTATGTAAATTTTTTTTAAAAAAATTATTTTAATACAGGGATAGCAAACGTTACATTCTGATTAAGGCCAGCACTTTCCATTCCATCCTGGATAAGCTTGCCTTATACAAAACAGAATAGAAGAAGGATATTGTACAGAAAAATAAATTCATTGCAAATAACATTAAGTGATTTGCCCCTTAACAGATGGTTTCATTGCAAGAGATTTTTTAGTGTATTCAATGTTTTAAATATTGAAAATTCCTTAATGTCCACCCAAAATAATATTTTGCAAACCATCGATATATTTTTGGTAAAATTAAGGACAGGTGTGTCCTAACACGCACACACAATAGAACACATGTTTAGTTAATCTAAATTTTACACATCTTCACAGTAGTTAACAGAGGTACTTCAGTATTTAATTATCCAAAAAATTAGGATGCAAAAATCTGATATGTAACCATACATGCTGTATCAAAAACAAGTATACATACATATAAATCAAAAACTTAGTTTTTTTAAAAATAATTTTAGAATATTACGTGGAAAAAGAAAAAACATTTTTGAGAAGCAATCACTATAGAAATGGAAAAATATTTTAATTTACTACAGCTTCATTAATGTTTATACTTGATGATTAATCAAGTACCATTTTAAAACATTAGAAGTCAAAATTATCATTTACCATTTGTAAAATTATATGTAAAAAAATTATGCAACATTTTGAAAGTCTTTACTGGCTGTGCTATTTTAGGTAAAAGATATGATTTATCGAGAATTGAATTTCAAATATGATAATAAATTAAGGCATTAAAATTTTTTAATTAAAATGTTTGTATAATAGAATATGTTTATGTCCATACATGGAATATAAAAGTCCTGCTCACTCTTACATGATCAAAATAAAAAAAGTCATTTTTGAATCCATAATTCTTTTACAAAAGTAATAATAATTATAATATATTTGTGTGGTATCTATTAGCAGAACATTTATTTTTCAGAGTTTGACTGAAAAACAAATAAGTATAAAAATATCACACAGATGTACAAATTTTTTTACTATGTATTACAAATAAGAATTTATAGGTATTTGCACAATTTGTAGAAGATTTATCATTATAGATTAGATTTGCTTTATATCATTAGATTTATTTTTACATAAATATAAATAAAAGTCTAAAAGACATGTATGTTGATATTATCCTGTTTATAAGTCCTGAATAAATTTGTTGCATTGAGTTACTTATAAATATTTACCAAAGAAGAGTACTTGGATCAATTGTATATTTATTGAGAATTAGGATCATGAAACAAAATATGGCTTTATGTATAGACATTTGATTCTGTGGGATGTTGTTGCATAATACAGCCAATAACTGGAGCTGTTCCTGCTCATGTTTGAACGCAGTAATAATAATATAATTTTTTAAAGTTCTTGTGTTTTTGCTAGGTGAAATTATTTGGCAGTTTAATACATAAGTTCCAAATTTTGGAATGGTATGAGTACTGATTTAGCATTTCTTTGACAAACTTTGAAGTAATTTAATATTTTGCTCAAGTATAATTTGGAAAACTGAAAAGTTTCTTGAAATTTAGAATTTTCCTGATAAACTAATGATATAATTAGTTAATTATCTTGCTTATAAGTAGTAGAAACTGTTATTTTGATTAGAATGGAACTCAGTTTATTCATGATAAACTTTGGTAACTTGTTGATGTATAATAATGATTTTAATCTTTAATAATATATTTTCACATGTTAACTTCAGAGTGAGAATTCTGTATCTTTTTTCCCCTCTCTCTCTCTGATGTGTTTTTTATCTTCCATTTTTTTAAAGTATAAATATAAATAAAAAGATACTTTAGATACATATTAGTGAAAACAAAATAATGAAATGTCAATACATTTCTCCAAATAAGTTTTTAGTTTGTATGCACTAAACATACAATACCTGGTCAAGATACACAACCAGTAGAAATTGTGAATGGAAATTTTATGCAAGTATTCATTTTTATATATATTGTATTGAATTTTTTATATCTTATTTGCAATTCATTGTGTTGTAAAAATAAAATTCATTTTCATAAATGGATAAATATTTATTATTAAAAAACTTTCATATTAACTCAATCCAATATGTTAAAAGAAGCGAATTTTTAAAATTTTTTTACTAGTTTAACTTGTATTTCGGAGCTATCTATTGTATATAGATAAATTATACTACTTTTATAATTTATATGTAATTCAATAAGAAGAAAAATATATTTAAAACTGAGGATAATTAAATTGAATTTCTGAAATTATTGCACCTTTTCTGAGTAAACATTCCCTTAATTTTTAAAAAGTAGATCAACATGTTATAGGCCCTTTACACAAAGACACGTTTAAAAAAGTATTGAATTTGTTGTTAAAAATTGTAGATCTTCTGCACCCAGTGCTCGAAATGAGCTTAAACCAGCACTGTTTGAAACACAAAGTATTTATGTATAAAATAATAATACTAACTTTAGCCATAGAAATCACCAGGTTTGTAAAAAATAACTTTTTTCAGTTTTAAATTGGGGTACAGTTTAGCAAGTTTGAGTTTTATTGCAAGACTTTAAAGTACTAAAATATAGTACTATAATATATTATCATGCAGTTAGATACATCATGGGAATATTCAGTTTTATCTGCAATACTTGAAATCAGAAATCTAATTGCAGTATTAGCTGAGGGCGATTTTTAGATGCATCATTTTGAGTAGTGCTCCATCTCTTCAAAATATTGTTTTTCACAGCAACCTGAGAACGTTTGAACCACCAAGAAAAAATTAATGATAAAGCTTCCAAGTTATATAAACTATTTTTAAAACAAAAATTAGCTTTGAAAACAATCTTAATTAAGTAATAATGAGAACTCAAAACAAAAGCAGAAATACTTTTAGTAATGAGAACTGAAATAATTAACTATTTCAGAGTTGATTGGGCTCAAAAATATTTTTCTTTCAATTTAAGAGTGGAAAACTGCTTTAAAATGAAACTGAAACCAAAACCTAAGCTCTTCAAATATCTTTAAAACTAATTTATTATCAAATCTGAATTTGGTGGCAAGCTTCTCAATGATATGGGCCATAAGAAAATGTCAAAATTGTTTTTGAAATGTTTAGCACATTGTGTGGCCTTAAAATAGTATGATTTGTACCAATACATTATGAAGCCTTTAAAGATATGTTGTAAAATAATAACATTTAGCACTTTGATAGTCTTAATAATTATCACCAGCAAATGTTTGAATTTTTTTATATAAATCATTGTCCCCATGAAAAAAAAAACCGAATCATACTAAAATATGGGATTAATTTTAGAATTGTTTGAACATGCTAAATTATTTTCATGAAAATTTTTACATTTTGGAGCATACAAATTTTTGTTAGCTAGTTAAAATTAGTAATTAAAATTATTTAACTTACATCATTTATCAACATTTAATTTCAATATTACATGATTTTATACAAGTGAAGCATGTAAAAATTTTATTTTTTAATTAAAAAATTCATTGTAATTTAAAAAATGCATTTTCATATTCTTTTGAAGACTCAGTGACATTGCTTCATTATGTATTTATGAAGAAAAATTTTTTAAGATGTATTCCAAAAGAGTATTTTTTTTGGTCAGTTTCAATCTTTATTTGCATTAATATGGATACATAAAATTGAAACATTGTTATTGTACATCAATTTTTTAAACAAACTGTTCTATAAAAATTCCCAAGACATAGTAAGATTTTTCGAAATATATGATGAATCTGTAATGAAATAACACATTTGCCAGCTTTGATTGTCTGACTTTACTTAGTAATTATCATTTACAAGGTTTGAAATTTCTTTTAGAAATTTCCTTTAGACTGTCTTCAAAGTTTAAAAAAGAGTTATTAAGTTAAAGAAAGGATTATATTAATACATAATTTTTAGGAATAATGATTAAATTTTATTGGATTATTCTTTATTACAAATTATTTCTTATGAGTTATTGAATTGCATATAAATTGTCTAATTGATGTAAAGCAAACAAATATTTCCTTACAATTTTAAAAAATAAAAGAATTATTAACATTAAAAACTTTGATGTCCTAATAATAATACTGAAATGAGTTTTCAAGAACAGCAAAAGGAAACTTTATATGAATATTAAAAATAACAGTTAAATTCACAAGCTTTTTTGTAATTACAAGAAGTTTCTATGTAAAAAAAATATAATCAATGTCACAAATTCGGTAAGAAATAAATACTGCGCTTACAAAGAATGGGTCAGGAGCAATGAAAACTTAAACAATCCTTAGAAATGCCACAACTAGAATTACGAAATCCCAGGAGGTCTTCACAGCACTCAGACACAACTAACAGTGTCTAGAAATACAAATAAGCAATATATTCAGGTAACGGTTATACATTTTATGGAATCTTATTATCCAATCATAATAAATTGATTAACAGTCCTTTGGTCCTATTCAACAGCGAAGTATTAACTAATCGCTCTTGCTGACAGACATTTGTAGACAAAACAATGTTTTTGTTTTGGCGAGCCACTCCCTATTTACAGTCTGCACGAATTTTTCTAGCGAAAAACTCGCTTACATGATGATTTGCGATATTAG
>BMAO01015393.1:0-25035 GCA_019973975.1 Trichonephila clavata | reverse complement strand
TATGTGATTTTTTAACAAAGGATTTCCCACCAAACTTTCAAAAATAAATGAATTTCTCAGAGCAAAGGGCCCCACTTAAAAAGGCCCGGTGGGCCGCAGGTTGAGTATCTCTGGGTTAAACTCATGACCGTCACGATAAATGGAATCACGTGTTCTAAATTGAATTCAAAACAAATATCAGATTTGTACTTATAGAATTTCGATCAAATTTCATATTCGATAATTGGGTAATATTAAGTGTTTTTCAAGATTTAAAAAAATAAATAATACTATAGGTATGCTTTTAAAATGAGTGCATTTTGTTTTCCTATGTGCGTTTTTTTATTATTGGCAAATAAATACTTTTTGAAGAAAGTTTCCACAAAAAGTAAAAGTTGGCAACAGTGAAGCGCATAAATTGATTTGGCTGGAAACACGTTATAGCCTTTATCAAGTGGCTATTACGTCACAAGAATTTATGAACTGATTGGCTGGAAACGTGTGATTGTAATTATCATGCGAATATGACGTCACATGAATTTACCCAATTCGTCACAAATCATATTGGAAGTTTAGAGGCAAAGAATATCTGCTTAGAATGCTTTGAAAATTTTTATTTGCTGAAGAAAATAATCAACCACACTTATTAAAGAAAATGAATTTTGTAATATGATGATTATCTATCTTTTAATTTCGGAAAATTTTGTTTAAAATTTCAAGTATTAGACATATTAACTGCGATGATATTTAAAATTAGTCGGGGAACGATGCTCTAATTGCTTGACAGATTGTAAGCTTTGGTTTTATTAGAAAAACAACTGTTGCTCTGGGTTAAGCTTTTTGACCTCGCTTATTCTTTAAATATCACTTACTGTCTTCTCAATACTGTCTTGCATCGTTAAAACAAATCACTGTCTAAATATAATAAAATGTGTAATAATTTTCTTTTACTTTTTTCAATTTTATCGAGTACCAGTAGTTTTATACGAGTACGAAAAAACGGTATGTATTGTTTGTACCAGTTTTTAAAATATTGACACGAAAAGGAAGTAGTAACATTTGAGGCGTATTTATTTTTGGATCATTATATTTTTTCCTATATTTTGGCTAGCATTCTTTGTTGTCAAACTGTTATTGCCTGAAAAATATTTCCGGTTTTTTAAAAAAATTTTTATTAATCGGTTCCATTTTTTAGGCTTGCAATAAAAGAATGCAGTTTTTTCAGCTGCTATTCCTTTTGTTCAATGGAATATATTAAGGAA
Organism: Trichonephila clavata; assembly: GCA_019973975.1. Lineage (NCBI taxonomy): Eukaryota > Metazoa > Arthropoda > Arachnida > Araneae > Nephilidae > Trichonephila > Trichonephila clavata. The sequence goes on along the minus strand of BMAO01015393.1, from coordinate 23,794 downwards.
TTCCTCCCTCCCTTCCCCTTTTTTCTTTCGATAGAATACAGGTTATTATGTGCAGTGGCGTAACGTACACCCCCACCCCGCATTGCGGGGGGCTCAAAGCTTGACTAATGCAAAATACGTATTAGGGCCAAAACCTGAGTTTGTAGGGGAGGGGGCTAATATTCTTCGTTACCCATTGATCAAGTGGAATAAAAATTAGGAGAGTTAGATTCTAGCCTAAATGTCACCTTTTTTACTTAACCTTGGCTCAGAATTTTCAAAATTCGACGATACTTATAGCCTTATGCAGCACTAATCACATCATTCATGGCTTAAATTTTACACGCAGTCAACTTATAGATCACTAAGCCCAAAACAGTTGTCTGTGAAAGTGACTTTTAACATTAACTATATTCTGCGATCTATAATACCATCATCACGCGAGATAATAACTTAGAATGAGTTGCTTCCATTTTTTATCGCATCCATAGCCATCTGGAGAATTTTTTCAGCGAGTCATTCTTATTATTCAAAAAGCTTAATTTGACTCGCGGTTTGGGGGAACTGGTATTGATTTTTTGGGCGTTGTCAAGTCACGGTTCGTTGATTTTTTCATAAAGGCTTTGATGACTCGTTCCTGTTCGGTACATGTGGAATTTTTGCCTGTTACCGTTACATCAAAGTAGCATTAATCAAATAAAGACTAGTGTGGGTTCTAGTTGAATCATCGTTTATATCACTAAAACGTTAGGGATTTCAATTACTCTTAAACCGTGCACCGGTGCCTTTTCGACACACATCGCAGTATAAAAAATCATTGTAATAACTAAATAATTGCAAGACTACTGTGTTCACACACACAAAGCAGGGTTTAGTTTTAAGACTTTTTGATATTATTTCATGTAATTATCATATACATTATGACTCTTTCCTTTCTTCGTCAGTGGCTCGACAGCTCAGGGTGGGCCTTTGCCTTCTCAAGAAGCCTTTTCCAGGCTAGCCTTCTTCCTGCCGTTTTTCTCTAATTCTTGGTTCTTAAGGCTAGGAGATCTTTTTCTAGGCCATCAATCCATCTAAGATTAAGCCTGCTCTTTCATCGTGTGCCAACTGGTTGGGCATTGAAGACTTTTTTAGTGGTGCGGTCTTCGTCCATTCTGACAACGTGGCGTGCCCATTTAATTCATTGTACTTTGATGAAGGCTTTTCTTTATATGATTGATAGAGCTCGAAATTTGATCTTCTTCCGCCACGTTCCATTTTACTGAATTCCTCCAAAAATACTCTTAAGACTCTGAAATCTTAAGATCTTCCTTTCGTAGATTATGACTCTTTTTATCATAAATAACTGACGTTGACATTACGTTTCACGAAGCTTGTTGGACCACAACTTTTTCGCAAAATATTTCGAGTCGCAAATCTGCTAGAAATATTACTATTATGCGGTACACCTAGCGACCAGTGGCGCTCACAAGGAAGGGGGGGGGATCCTGGGGGTCCGGACAACCCCAAAGCCCTTGAGTTTTTTTTCTTCGATTGATGATAATCCTTTATATATATAATTAAATTTTATGTTAAGTACTTGTGATTAACAATTTATTTTATTAATTAATGCTAATTACTAATTCAATACTTTATTTTTTGCTGTTTTTTGTTAACAAAAATCAGAAGAACCAATTGGTGTTGTCTTGAGATATGATACGAGTTGGGGGACTTTCGATCATGGACTCCCCCCTTGAAAAGTTTTTGAGTGCGCTACTGCTAGCGACATATATATCAGGATTTGCTAGAATATTATCAATTACATCTGCTCTTTCTTCAGATTCTTCGCAGTCCTTTTCACCTAATCATGTCTTCATCGGAATCTAAATTAGAGCAAGACATCTCATCACCCTCCGATTCCTTCTCGGAAAGCTCTCGCAACAAATTAGCAATTTCATCAGGGCTTAGACCTTTTCTATGAGTCATCGTTTCAGGATGTCTGCTCCGCACGAAGTTCGAAAATCGAAGGAAGCTACGTAACCAGACACAACGATTTTAGAAAAACTAACTCACTTCCACTGTGAACTCAATAACATTGCATTCAAGGTCAAATAAATGTGCCATATTACTTCTGGAAGTTTGTTTTACTAATTGTATCTATTTAGTAAACTATCTTTTGCTGAACGACAGCGATTTACGATCATAAATTGGCTGGGTGTCTAAACAACACCATCGGATGTTCTAGGTATATTTATAGTTGCAAAATTTCTCCTAATTGGCCTAGAACCACAAAACCTTTTTTGTGCAGCCATCATGGAAAATGATTAAAAGTCACGAAAAATGTTCGAACTCCCTGCAAAAATGCGAAATGGAGAACAGACGAAACAGGCTATGGTGTCCAACCGACACCGACGGACATTCTAGTGTTGTCACAGCTTAAGGTTTCCATTCTCTGAAGATAATATCAAAACATTTTTTTTTGGAATAAAAAGGCCCCGCTATGACATCTGTGCATCCCCTTTTGAGACACATGGGACTTTCCTCCCTACCGGATCAGTTTTAGGAGAATTGATCTCCACATGTGCAAAAACACCTGCAGTCGCTAATATACTGCGACGGGCGTGTCTTAGCCCCGGCAACCTTTGACACAAGGAGAAACCGATTCCGCCTAGGACCGGATGAAGGGAGAGAAAAAGGACGCCGACAACGGTTAACCGCAGATACCGAAAGGGAGCCGTGAGAGAAACCAGGAGTTCAAATCGAAACTTCGCAGTGAACGGACACCAAGATCCCTTCCTCATAAAGTTATTTGGGACTCTAAAATCATCTAATAGTACTAAATTGTAAATTAATGTAAATAATAGCTGTGACTTAATTAAACGAAATTATATTTCAAATCACGCTACCTTTATTGAATCAAACGTCACACCGCCCTGCGTGTAGATAGGCTGATGCTGGTTTTATTTATCGGGGCTCGCTGTTGGACGTGGTATTGAAATTTGAATAGTTGTATTCCAACTCTGGTATCTCTATCGTCGATTAACCGTGGTTCAGAATTATTTGGCCTTTTGCCAGTAGCCTTCGTGATATTTCGAAGTGTGCCGTTAATAAATAATTGGATATCAATCGTAAAAAAATGAAGATCATTTTGCATGACATCTACTGGGATGAAAGAATATTCTTTTTATTGCTTTTGATGTGAAAGTTTGGCGAAAAAGAGTATATACTGCTTTTAACTCTGAACTGAGTGTTCGCGGTAGCCATGGTCACGAATTCGTAGACGGTAAGTCGGGAGCTGGAGTCCTAGTGCCAATGTCCGCCGTGTGGAGGGGCTCATGCATGTTAAATCCGTCATGGTTCCAAATCCAAAAGTTAGCACGCTTAGGAAGTTTTGAGAGTGAGGTGCCTGCTCAAGTATAAAGTTTTTGTCACTTGACTGAAGTTCAAAATTAAGAGGTTGTTACAAATCAAATACAATTCGGTTAAAAAATTCTCGCCTTAGAGAGTAAAATGCATATTTGTCAGATACCCGTTATTTGATAGTTCAATTTATTATTTATCTCTTTTTTTAGCACGCTTTTATAAGCTTCACTTGTATGAGATGGAATCTTTGAACTCGATTTTTACCCACTTTAAAAGGTCAGATTAATTCGAAATTTTGCACACTTGTCAAGGACCGATGACAATACAATATTTTCTGACATGATAAAAAATAAAATACATATATTCACACTGTTATAAGGTGCTTATAAATGTATCAGTGCGGCAAAAAATATTTAATAATTGACTTTTCAATACTAAAAATTAAAAGCACGTTTAGTAATTATTAGTGACTTCCATGGGCTTGTCATATACAAAACATAATACATATATTGATAATATGTGCAGTTTATAATATTAAAAGGCGCATTGTAGCTTTAGCGTCGAAATACATTATTATTGCATTCAATACATAGCTGTTGTATAAGGGGGGCGCGATGAAAATTATGACTGAAGATTAGGTGCCAAATATGTCATTGAGCAATTGTCATATTAATGTCATTGAGCTAAAAACGTGGGGTGCTTTGTATTACATTTTTGCACTGACTCAGCATTCCGGAATAGAACTAGTAAGAAATTATAGCAATTGATATAGAGCACCCTACTCTCTTACCCCAATGACATGTGGTAGTTAGGAGAGCGGGTGCCAGCTCAGGTGTCGTCCGCGTCACTTGACCATGGTTCGAAATTACGCGGACCGTCGCCAAAAGCCCTCGTGTTGCTGAACAGTGCGACGTTAATATTCTCTCACTCTCACTCATTTACCCCAATGACATTAATTTTCTCGTTAATCATTTTATTCTTATATTAAGAATTATTTTTTAGTTCGATTAACCATAAAAGCGTATTTTTTTTTAAAACTATAATTTATTTAAAGAAAACTTTTCCCTGCTGTCTCTTTTTGGGCGGCACGAGGCCCGCAGAACACAGCTAATAGGCTTCGAAATTTTTGAATCACGGTCAGAGGACAAAGTCGACGCATAACATGGTACCCCATTTGTCGCCACGCTTCTATGAACAGCGAGGTTGACAAATTTAATATGCATCAACCCATTTGCATGACGGAACTTCAGGATCAAACACTTTTTCGCTTCGTGTTTTGCTTATTTTGATGGAAATATAAATTCAATAAAGAAAAGAAAAAAATGTTGGTACAGGCAACTTGATCTATGCACACAAAAATGTTCAATCATTCAGAACTCTTTCGTGTTTGTGTTGTGGAAACTCTTTTAAATCCTTTTTTCTCACTTTTAACTTTGAAAATTGGAAAATATTTGTTAAAAATGTATCTTTTTAAATAAATGTATCAGATAGAGAGTTATATAATTACTTTCCAAAAATTGTTATTTTTCTCACAAAAACCAAAGTATGGTAACTCAAATAATGCATTTTTAAAATGCTACTTTTGTATATAATAAAACTCAGTTGATAAAAGTTCTGTTTTCCTTCGGAGCTCTTGGTGATTCCTGAAAATTCTTTAGCTGATAAGTTGCCTGCTGTAAATTTTTCAATTTGGTTGAATTCATCTTTAAAAGCAAGTACAATGTTTATCACCAAGAAAACATCTTTCAGAAACATTGAAAAGAAGTCGTCTAAATATATTAGCAATAAAAAGCTAAGATAAACTTAACTTTTTTTTACATTGAGACATGTTTGAGTAATAAAAAAGCATAACTTTTAAGATATTGTTTATTTGAACAAAATAGTAGAGAGACCGGCCTCAAATCAGTTCTATCAATTTTAAAGTATAAGAAAAGGCAAGGAAAAGTTCAATAATACTTGTTGCTATTTCGGAAGTTTCTTTTGCAAGAATCAAGTGAATCTTATTTTTTCTCATTGTACCGATTAATCTAGTACTTTGATTTTGACATACTATATTTGACTGGTATTATTGTTGGAATAGTTAAAGCCCCTAGGTAGCACTGTTGCAGTGAACAGTTTCCATTTAGAAATAGTCTTGTGGAAACAGTCAGTGCATGTATCTTTAAAAATGCAAACACGTTTTCTAGTGATATATTCTCTTGTGAGAAATACTCTTGTGTCAATAATACTTAACTTGTGAAGTGTGAATGTGAACTATGCTATTATTAGTGAAATATTGTATTCATATTGAAATATTCTTCATTATTGAAATATATTTAACTATATCAAATTGAACTTGGACTTTTCATTGAGTCGATTTTCTTTCAACAGACTTGAATTCGAAACCGAAACTTTTAGTCTTAGAATACAATTTTTCACAGTCCGCTAGCTTAGAGATAGGGCCTCTATACAAATATATTGAAGTACACTGGTGTCCAAAAGTTAAGCATAATTGATAATTATGTGAATAAAGAAGGAACTGTAAATCAGAATGGCGGGAAACGTGATATGCGAGTGTAAAATGGTTATAAAATAAAGAAGCAAATCAAAAGAATGATAATAATTAATTTTATTATCCAAAGGGGTAGCAGTTTGAAAGAAAACTGAGCATAGCGATTCACACTTTAAAGAAAAAATGGAAGAAAACATTAAATAAAATACTGATGCTGCAGTTTAATAAGGCGTGTGGTCACCTCTGACAGCCAGGCACGCTGCACAGCGATTTACCACACTTGCTATGAGATGAAGAATGAGTTATGGGCTCAAACGGTTCCAAGCTTCTTGGAGAGCTCTCTTCAGTTCTATAACGGAGCTTGGTGGGTGCGAAAGGGCTGCAATTTGTCTCCCGAGCATATCCCATACATGCTCGATAGGATTTAAATCAGGGGAGTTCGCAGGCCACGACATGCGCTGGATGTTTTCCGTTTCAAGGAAGCCATCAATCAGCACCGCTCGGGGACATTACGCATTTTCATTCTTGAATATGAAGTCAGGACCGACAGCACCTCGAAACAAGCGAACATAAGGCTCGAGAACTTTGTCTCTGTATCTTTGAGCAGTCACAGACCCCGTGTTAAAGAAATGGAGATCTGTGCGGTTGTCCATCATGATGCCTGCCCATACCATTACTCCCCTTGATGGAAAATGATGTCTTTCCGTTATGTTTCTTGGTTCAAAACGTGTTCCGCTTTCTTTCCATATCGTTACCCGCCGAGAATCATTACTCAGACTAAACCGGGATTCGTCACTGAACATCCCCATTGGCCCACTCTCCCACACACCAATGTTCATGTTTCAAACTCCAGTTCAAACGAGCGCGATTATGCGCAGACGTGAGGGGAATACAAACTGCTGGTCTTCTGGCATACAGGCCAGCCTGATTGAGTCTCCTGTAAACAGTTTGTCTCGAAATTCGTATTCCCGTGGCGACTGTGAGCGCCGAACCCAGTGCTCTGGCAGTACTGCCCCTTTGACGTCGCGCACTTATTACCAGATATCGGTCTTGGCGAGGGGTTGTGACTTTTGGTCGACCTGATACTGGTTGTCGGGTAACATCTCCCGTTCTTTGAAACCTCTGCCGCAGTCTTGAGATAACAGACTGGTCCACATTCAGAATTCAAGACACTTCGGTTTGTGATCGTGAGGATTCCAGCATTCCAACGATTCTTCCTTTCGTAAACATGTCCAATTGGCGTTTTTGTGCCATCGTTCACTTTGTTTGATGGTTAACAACGTTCCTTCGCACAGCAGTTGCACGAAACTTGTCTGAACTGCCTATGCTGCGTGAATCGGTTTTTCCGCGTTCCGACATGCGCCGGCGTTTCGCGCAGGACATAGTCGACTGAAAAGTTTTGCATAAACCAATGTTTCTTCTTCACCCAATTAATATCCGCAACAAATTTGGAATAATTTTACGAATATTTACTCCGTGTTTTTAGCATTTTACGATTTATGCTTAACTTTTGGACACCAGTGTATTTCTATGCATTCTTACAGAACTTTCTCTGTATTTTAAACTGGGTAATTAATTAGTTTTTGTTCCAATTTTTTTTAGTTAACGTGATATGAAAGTTTGGAAAATTAGGTGTCAGTTTCATCAATTAACCATTGGCCACTGTAGCCTAGTGGTAAAGGTAACGAATTCGTGGACGACGTATCATGAGTTTGAGCCTAGTACCGCTGAAGACCCGCCGTGTATAGGAGCTGATGCACTGAAAAAAAAGTCATGGTTCAAAATTGTGGTGTAGAAATTAAGACAGAGTGATGCCAGCTCAGGTGTCGTCTTCGTCACTCGACCATGGTTCAGAATTACGAGGTCCGTCAACAAAAACCCTCGAGTAGCTGAATAGGGCAACGTTAATATCCACTCACTCATCAATTAACCATGTTCTAAGTCATAAGGTCTGTCGCGAACTCTCTTGGTGCTTCTGAATATAATGTTAATGAACAATCTATGAATTCAATTATAAAGAGTTTTATGTGTAGTCTTTTTGTTTATGTGGTTGCTTTTCTACATTTTTCTGTATTTATATAGTTATTTAAATTCTAAAAAAATTTTCTTAAAATTACTAATTAATCAGAATAGTTCATAAAATCAACAAACTTTAATTTATCTATTTATTTGAATCTGTATGAGGAATATTCTTTATTTGATTTTGTTACAGTTTCTTGTAATTTTCATTTAGAAAAATTGGTACACTCATACAAAAAAAAAATTATTTTGCATTTAACAAGTGCAACAAAATGTTTCTGAGGGAATTTCATATTGGATTGTAAAATCTGTAGTTTGAGCCATTATTTAACAGGTTTACCCTTCGGTCTCTTAACTCTAAAGATCGCATTTACTTTTTAAGAATTATTGGATTTTATATATTATAAATTTATAGGGGGGGGGGGAGACATTGCACGATATTTCAAACCCTGATTTTGGTTCACAAATACTAGCAAAGTATAATTTTTCTTAAAAAATTTTTTTTAACCTCACAGTAATTTATTGGTTAACAATTTTTAATTGTTAACCAATTTAACAAATTTATTGTTGACATGATTAAATTTTTTAAATATGTTGTATTTTTTAATTAAATTATCAATTCCTTTTAAAAAATTCTTTAATAAATTTGACCAAGTAATAAAATCACAATAAAATAAAAGAACAATAACTTGAGATAAATTCGAGGAGAGGGTTAAAAATAGACTTAACCTAATAACATTCAAATTCCAACGTAGTGGCGGAACTTCGTTTTCCGTAACGGTCGCTGACTTCCTCGCTAAGAGCTGCCAATTAGACACGTCATTTCATAGGGATGTCTAAGAAAACCATTCATACGTTAGTTCGGTACATAATGTTTCATCCTTGTTAAGTATAATCACCCTTCAACGTCATTCACCTCTTATGCTTTATTGTTACTGATAGATGTTTTCGAGTTCTAGCAAAGCATTGATTAGCACAGTTTTTATTTTCCTGAACCATTTGTCTGGGATAGGAAATGGATTGGTTAGCCATTACTGAAATATTCTCTTTTATACTTAAGAATTTTTTTCTTGTGTCTTTTTTTAAAGTTGCACTCTTCTCATTGTTCGTTAAAAGCCGTCTCGTTGCCTGATTAAACATTGTACATTGTTTTTCAACTCCAGTCTTAAAAAGAAAATGAAAAAGATTGTTTTTATTTTTCGATTACAGTACATTGTATGAGACTTGTCTTTTTGTCTTATTAGAAAAGAATGTGAATTATTTCTTCGAGCTATCTTCTTAATTTGACGATAAAAAAAAAACATTTTTAAAAATTTACATGGGATCCCCCCCCCCCCTTTCCCGAACATATTTGTTCCATTGAACAGATAAATAAAATGAAATTTAGCGTAGCGGTTTGCTGGAATATTTATTTCTTGAGGACACTTAGAAGTTTCGTTACTTTTTAAAAAACACTGTTATATACTTAATAGAATAATTCTTTAGTTGTTGAAAAAGGAATCAAATTAAAAAACTGAAGAAAACATGTTTAAAAATGCCAATTAAAGGTTTTTTTCTGTTTAATTTGAATGGAAAAAAAATCGTTTGCTTGTTTTCTCACTAAGCCCAATTTCTTTAGAACAAACAGAAATGTTTATAAAAGTTGAGATCTCTTGAATATACATTACATTTTAAATTCTGTCATTTTTTAAATTTCGCTGTCAAACATAATTACATTACATTAAATTAGATTGCATATATGCAATATATATTATATATATATATATATATTTAAAATAAATATAAACTTATTGTATGCTTCTTTTTCGGAATCATCTTACGAAAAATAATTGTATTTGATATATAAAATAAAATCAAAAATGTACGAATAAATACATTCAAGATGAATTGTGTGTCTATTCTTTCATTTTTTCCCCTTAACGTTTTAAAATTAACCGATTGATAGTAATACATCAAAAAAAGCTATGATATAGAAATGTTACTCTCTTACGTCAGACAAGTGGCATTAGTAACAACAACATCTTACTCTTAGTGCTCATAATAAATTATGAATTAGGCTAAAAACAAAAATTCATGTAATATCGCTCTGCAAAATGCCTTTACAAATTCTAAAGTAAAGAATTTTTTGAAATACAAATTTATAATAAGTCTCCAATTAATAATTTTTACATTTAATGAATCCATTCTAGGGGTATAGAATTTCTATTATTAGAAGTTAAAGTATACATATATGGTAAGTTGATCATACAGTTGAAATTATTTCTGCCATATTATTTAGCACTTTATGTTTAGCTAGAAAAAAAATCTGATTTTTATTACTGTGCCATTAACTTACGTCAAATTCTGACTTAAGAAAGTATATTTGAAATTTTAAAACTCTAAAATTTCAGAGGCAAATATTAATTTAACTGTAGAATGTGTATATTAATCTAGTATTCTGAAAACTCTAGTCTAATTATTTTTTTCTTAATGACTATCTACATTTTTTAGAATTTTAAACTATACTTGTGTATATTTCTGATTATAAATTGGTTAACGCTGCATGAGCGCTATTTTAGAAACATGGTATCATTAAATTGAAAACTAGATTGTAGTAAAATCATGGAAATACACATCCAATTTTCTCAAATAAAGTAAAATAATAAGTGTCGTATTGAAAAGCAAAATATTTTATTACAAGATTCACTGAATATTGATATCTCCGATTGGAGGTTTTTATTTAAAAAAAACAAACTTTTATGTTATAATTCGAAAAGACGTTGTAGAACAGTTTTATAAGTACATTAATTGTTTTTATGAAACATTAAACCGCTCAAACCTAAAGTTTTCGTACCCATAAGGATAAATTTTCTAATATGTCCAGTAATATTGTTGCACTCATTTTAAATGAAAGAGCAGTTTAATATTAATATAATATATTTTTTGCATTTTTTTTTTTTTTTTTTTTTTATTTTAATACTTATTTGTTTTATATTGTTTTTTAATATATGTGGCGAGTTATTCTTAAAAATGAATCAACATAACGTAACATTTTATTTTTATGACGTTTTAATTTTATTCTTTTAAATTTGATCTTTACATTGTGAGAAAGACACGTGAAGGTAATATTGTATTACCTAAAAAAAATGCTTCGCGGAGGTCTGCGGATATGATAAAAAGAGGAGCGGAAGTTGGAGAGAAACATTTAACTAAAGTAAAACACTAATAATAATGATTACTTTTTTTTTGTTGCTTCTATTTAGATTTAAGTTTAATCTTTAGTTTTTAATCAGCATTTGGATCACGATAGCATGATGGGTGAAACCAGACGGATGACCGAAAAAACATGAATTCGATAATTACTGTCAGAAAACAGAAACTATTAAATTTTATATTTAACTACTAAGCAATTTTTCTTCAGCTGTGGTGTGATGTGGAAGTTAAAAGACAAAATTCTCTTTATACCTTCCTTAGAAAAAAAGATCTTATTCGATTTTCTCGTATACCATCGTCTCTTAATAATAATTCAAATGGGATAAATTCATGACGGTCACGTGTTCTCCATTGAATTCAGAACTGATATTAAACTTGTTTATTCTCGTCAAATTTGGTAATATTTCAAATTTGATAAAAATGTTAAAGTATGGACAAGTTGTACCGTAAAGCTTACTATACGGGAGCTGCAGTCGTTAGTGCCCTTTTCTCCTTCCGATTATAGCAAAATCATCATTAATTTGAGCTAAAAAAATTAATACGGTATTTAGAAATGATACTGAAATAAATAATATAAAATCCTGAATCTGAAATCTATATACCATTTACAGTCGACTCTCGATAATTCGAAATTGAAGGGACCAATAAAAAACTTCGAATTATTAAGAGAGTAAGAAAAAACCCCAAAATTTTTTTTCTAACACATTTAAATTTTTAACAATGAAATAAAACAACAATTGTACATTTGTATAAAATTACTTTAAAATATTTTTAAAAAGTACATATTATACAGTATAAATATTATACAGAAGTTAAAAGCCATGTATTTAATGAATACATTCATGTAGTAATTCACTCTTTTAAAAAACCCACGAAACCTCTTCCATACCTCATTAGTTTCGCACCAGATTCCCTCAGACACTGTCCCCAACAACATTGATTCTTCAAGGTCTGGTCCAGTCTGGCTCGTGCCCTATTCGGTGCCAATAAGTCACACAGATGAACCATAAATCGTTATGTCCGTCCGAAGCAACAGACTCAATCTTCGGCTGTGGAACCGGGAAACACAAAGAAAGGGTAACAGACAGATGGTCAATCAAAGAGGCTACATTACAGGGGAGAAATGCAGCGACAATACAATACAAAATTTGTAAGCTCCAACCTGTTTGCTAGGACTCTAGTAAGTGTTCGAATTGTCGAGAGTTTTGTAAGATAACTTCGAATTATTACGTATTGTGTAGTCAGGCCAGCGACGGATTTTACTTCGGAATGTTGAGTGTACCAATATTAGTTCGAAATATCGAGAGTTTTTCTAGGGGCTGAACATATTCTTCGAATAAGCGAGAAGTTCGTATTATTGAAAGTTTGAATTAGCGAGAGTCGACTGTAGTCAAAAATAGTTTTGTAACCCCCCTCCTCACATATAAACAGCAGAAAGGCTCACGCCCTCTAGCGGCTTGAACATCTCCAGTGATGGCCAAGCTTCCAAACTGTACGGACGTATGAGCATGCGTTCCGATCCCTTTTAATTGTAATCAGTCCTCTAGTTATGTATATTAATGTTTGTTTTGTCCAATAAATGTGTTTAATTAAATAGAGGACTTAGTTAAACCCCATTCCCCGCGTGTCCCTTTATTACATTGGGTCACACCTCTTATAATTTGGCGCCCAACGTGTAATGTTTTTTATTGAAAGTGATATGAAAGAATATTTTTTTCATTTTTGTGATTCATAAAATGTGTTTCGAACTGCATATTGTAAAAAAAATTCAATCTTTTTGTGGCATAATACTGTATTATTCTTTTATCAATAATATTTGTCAAGTTTAATTTCGAACTTTATATGAACAATTTAACACTTAAAATATAAATTTGTAATTAATTCTTGCGGAAAATGTTTGCAATATGTTTTCAACCAGGGGGAGGGCCCCCGCCATTTATAGACCACCCTGGTCATGAAAGAAGTGCCCTCCTGGCAATCGAAAATTCCTGTGATAAGAAAAGTGTATTAACCGCCCTGGTCGTGAAAGAAGTGCCGCCCTGGCAGTCAAAAATTTCCTGTCATAGGAAAAGTATATAGATCACCCTGGTCTCGTATGAAGTGCCACCCCGGCAATAAAAATTTCCTGCCATAGGAAATGTCTATAGACCACCCTGGTCTCGGAAGAAGTGCCGCCCTGACAATCAAAAATTCCTGTCATAGGAAAAATGTATAGACCACCCTGGTCTTAGAAGAAGCACCGACCACAAAAAAATTGCGTCCACATTGCATACACAAAATAAACATTCCAAGTCCGTCAACTTCTTCAACAGCCATTCCCAGCATAAACATCCATCCCTCAACAAGAGCTACTACTACAACAGCTCATTCTGATTCTGTCTCCTTGCCGGGACGTCGTCGGATCCATAGGGGGAGATTGTAACCCCTCTCCTCACATATAAACAGCAGAAAGACTCACGCCCTCTAGCGGCTTGAACATCTCCAGTGATGGCCAAGCTTCCAAACTGTATGGACGTATGAGCATGCGTTCCGATCCCTTTTAATTGTAATCGGTCCTCTAGTTATGCATATAAATGTTTGTTTTGTCCAATAAATGTGTTTAATTAAATAGAGGACTTAGTTAAACCCCATTCCCCGCGTGTCCCTTTTTTTTACATTGGGACACACCTTTTAAGTTTTAAAAACTTGCGTTAGAAGTTTGAAAAACTCATTTGAATTTCTATGTTTTCCCATAGATTAATATTACTCCGGAAGTAGGATTGGAAGTCATTCGGTTTCGGCTCAATGCTGTTGTTTACAAAGTAGAACTTGTCCATTAAAAAAAAAAAGGATTCCTCAAAAAAATTTCAAATAAAAAAAAAGCAAATCAAAAGTTGGCAACCCAGGATTGGCTGGAAAGGCCTGCTTGCATTCGTCATGTGACTATGACGTTATATGCATTTATGAACTGATTGGCTGGGACCACGTGATTGTAATTATGCGATTATGACGTCACATAGATTTATCTCTTTATGGAATTTATCGCTAATAGCTTTTTGCCTAGCTGTGTTTGCCATCGATTCAAAAGATCAACTGTCTGTCAGTTGATGAATTTAATTTGGTTTGAACTCAAAAATATTTTTTGAGACGCACAAATGCTTTCCTTTGTCTCTTTCTAATAAATTGATAAATAAATCCTTAGTATTAGGAATCAAGCAAATCAATAAATTTGCCGATTTCGACAATATTTCTTCAGTTACTTCTCAGCATCAAATTATAAACTCAGCTTGAGAGATATAAAATGGTTGCGGTACCCTATTGGCTATGCCACGGACTCGTGGCTGGCATGGCATGAGTTCCAGCGTAGTACCACTGAAGACCCGCCATGTATAGGAAGTGATGCGCTCTAAATTTGTTAAGGCGGAAATTTTTCCCGTTGGCATGGAGTGGAAATTTGGAGAGCGATTTCCAGCTCAGGTGTCGTCCTCGTCACTTGCATGCAGGTCCGTCCTCCCAATAGCCCTTGCGTTGCTTTACAGGGCGACGTAAAAAAACACGCTCTCTCGCTGTATTTCAGGTGAATAAATCGGTCCTCGTATTAGAAATTAAGCAAATCAATAATTTGACGAATTCGACAAACTGTTAACTTCCCAGTATCAAGGGATCAAAATCGAACAAAATTATAAACTCTCATCTTCAAAGGTATAACAAAAAGTAAATCTTTATCTGAGAGAAAGGAATAGAAAAAAAATATTCTTAATTGATTAAAAATTAATGTATTAATCCCAATTCAGATACTGGTGTAAATTAAATTCCATACTAGATCTAAAATAAATGCATTTCAATAATGCTTCTATTCCCGATTTAAATGTGGCCGTGGTAGCCTAATGGTTATGGTCACGAACTCGTGGCCGGCTGTCATGAGTTCGAACCTAGTGTCCCTTAAGATCCGCCTCGTAGAGAGGCTGATGAAATTAAATCCGTTGTGATTCAAAGTCAATTCGTTGGTGTAATGTGGAAGTATTGTAGAGGACTGGGTGTCATCTTCGTCACTTGATCGAAGCTCAAAATTACGAAGTCCGTCACCAATACCCCTCGTATTGATTTATAGTGCTACGCTAATAAACACTCACCCACCCAATGAACTTTTCATTTCAGGTTGTAGAACTATTTGTATTTCATTGAAATAGAGAATTCTGAAATAAAGATTTCAGAAACGTGCTAAGATATATTTTGTTTGTTAGGTGGCGTGGTTGGTTTGTCGCTAGCCTTCTGCATCCAAGGTTGCGGGTTCGACCCCTGCCCAAGTCGGCCCCTCCCATCTTGTTGCTGTTATTTGCAAATGTGCGATGTTTTACTCCTCTAATTGTTGTTGATAGAAGCTATGTATATAGGGCTATTTTCTTTGTAATCAATTTTTTAAAAAAATGTGTGATGCAAGATTATATATTATGATATTAAGTTGATAAGCTTGATGTCCAGTTACGAAACGAAAACGAAACTTAATACGACACTTTCCTATCTAATTTACCGAATTATATTTTTGACTTCAGTGATCTTCGCTGGCAGTCATTTCCAATTAGCTACACTCACGAAATTTTAGCCCTTGAGGAAAAGAATTTGCTTTCACAGGAGAAAAAAACGCAAGACCTAATTCTGCAGGTGTTTTCTGTACATTCTATTAGATTCGTGAGGATGACCATTGGTGTTACGTTGCCACTTGTCACGATTGATCACAAAAAGTTCTCGATGGGTTGAAAAATTCGGAAGGCCATGGGAAAATCGTGGGGGTACAACATGTCTTGTGTTAGCAAAGGTGTTCACACTCTAGTTACTCTTGTTCTCTTTCAGATGTAACGTTAATTTGATGATGTATTTCATATAGGTAAGTGATTGACAGTTATATTGTGTTAGTTTACAATATTAGCATGTTTTTCGTTATATTTGGTTCTGTTTTTTTGTGTACTAAATATGGATATTTTTAACATTCCTAATTACAAAACACTTGAAATGTGGAATTATAAATCCTCCTTCACATTTTGTATGCTATTAAATATTTTCGTTTAATCTTATACTCAAATAATACGAAAAAATTATTAAATTAAAGCGCTGATTAAATTATGTGATCTCAAAATCAGTTGTGGAAGAAAATAAATCTTTGTTAATAATAAAAGGGGGAAAGCTCGATATATCATTAGTATAAATAAAACATATGAACCCAAGGTTCTTTTTTTGGGGGTTCGGAACCGTGACTTTGAAAAAGCATATAAATGAATAACTTTTGTGATATTTAGTGTCAGTTGAATTAAATTATACATATAAAAAACTATTTTTAGAAAAAATTATCTGAAGGCGGTTTGGGGGGGGGGGTAAAAATGAAGGAAGAATGACACATTTTCAAAGCATTCTCCTTTGATGAAAATTGCTTCTGTAATAATAATATTTTGTCTGTACATGGAGCTATGACTTCTATACCGGGCTGTGAAATAAGATTTTTGAAAAATTCACTTTATTTTAAGAGTTACGATCAGTTGAAATAATAACGGGTGTCTTTTGTTAATATTTTTCTACTCTGATGTAACAAAATATGTGTGAATATAAATCCTCTCCTTAATTATACAGTTTAAAAATCTTAGTCCAATCCTGTATAGAGGTCCTACCTATATAGAGGCAAAATATTGTAATAGAAGCGTTTTTCATGCAAAGAGAATGTTTTGAAAATGAGTCCTTCTTTCTTCATTTGTGCACAGAAATTGCATTTAAATGATGTATTCTAATAATATTGAAGCAATTTTATATGTATATTCTACTTTCAGTGATACAAAACATCAAAAAAAGTATCCATTTATGCGCTTTTTCAAAATTACGGTCAGCCACCTTAAATATATTGCAAATATGTTTAGTATTACGACTAACATAGAATTTTCTACTGTATTGTTTAAAATTAATTAGCACTTAGATGAAAACATTTCTTGAGCTAAAATATTCTTCCTTCAAATTTATTTTTGATAGCAATTGATACATGATATACTAAAAGAATAGTAATCTTCTTGAGATGTAATTCTAATTTTCTTTAAAAACTAAAAAATTTTGTTATGGCTAATAATAATACATAATTAGATTTTAATTAGTCAAAATCAGATCTTATTACCGTAAAATCCGGTGTATAACATGCACTCCCTTTTTTGCGAAGAAATCTGAAATCTTAGTATACAATGCTCTTATGTTGTGAAGTCATTTATTCGAGTTATTATCCCAGGGTTTTCAAAAAATAGTATACTTCTAGAACTACGAGTGCTTTAAAATTACTCATTTCTTTTAAATAAACAGTATTTCGATGCTTTAGAAGTACTATTTTTTATGCTCAACTCTTTTGTTATTTTTAAAGCTACCCTTTTTATACCCGGTCTATAACGTGCACCCTAAAATTTCGATCTTTTTTGTGTTAAAAGTGTGCGTTATACGCTGGATTTTACGGTATTTAAGAAATGAAATGCATAATTTAAATTTCCTGCTTGGACAAATAGTTAGCTCTATGGTGAACAAAATTTTGCCGCTGTGACGCTAATACGTAAGTACCCGTCAGATTAATCAACCATACCGCGTGCTGGCTTATCCATTGGGCGCTTGAGGCGGGCGCCCAGGGGCCCGGAAGGACACGAAAAGGCCTGGATGAGGCGGACTTAACCAGGTTTTCTGGTAATAAATTTCTATCCACCGGTGTAAAGGGGGCCTGTAGATCTCCTGCGCCCAGGGCCTGAAATGAGCTTATACCGGCACTGACCATAGCAAACCAGTGCTTCGTGCATTATCCCATCGACCATTTTCGCCAAACTGTGTGACTTAATAGACAAGATAATGCTTAGTTTTTTATTTTGTTTTTTGACTGACATATATTTGGCAGATGCCAATCATTTCTCATATACTCGAGGTCGATGAGATTGTACGTAAGTACCCAAAAATCTTAAGCTCGCATCACGTTCTTATCCCGAAAAAATACGTTGCTTCAGCTGATTATATTATCAATTATTCACAGTACTTAGCTTTTATTGTCAATTTTTAATTTGCAGTTTTCAAATCTAAGAATGAGTTAAAATTCCACACCAGTTTCTGAATTTTTTGTGTGGTAAAAAAGGTACTTTTTTTATATATCCTTTATTTCATTTTTTTAATAATTTGATATCGGTACGCTACGGATTTTGCCCCAAATAGTTGTAAAATTTTGCCAAATTGGGATGATTAACCATGTGATAACATTAGACTGGCCGCCAAAGGTATACGTGGTTCGATTCCAAAATCATGCCAAAATAAGTAGCGTACAGATATATTAATACCCATTTTTATTTCCTTTTAGTTAAATAAATTTACAGTACAGGTGCAATATTTATATAGCTTTAAGATATCATAAAAGGGTTAAAGTGTAGTATAGGGGGTCCCTTGGCGATGTCAATTTCTTTTGGCGACCAAAGTCGATCGCCATGCTACTTCACTTAGCGATAAATGTCCGGAAGCCAGAATGAATTCGTTATCTCACCATAATAATCTGCATAAAAATCACCAAATCCAAAGAAAAATGGTCAAATCCAAAGCCCTCCCCCACACTACACTTGAACCTCATAAAAGAAAAGAATCAACATTTATTATTGAAATATTGGTAAATATTGTATGAAATATACAGTATTCTTCAGATATTAGACTAAAATTTCGTTTGATAATAAACGATTATATCGTGAAAAAATTAAAAACCCCAGTTAAAACAATCTCATTATATTTTTTAATATTCAATATTATTTTGAGAAGTAATTGTGTTAGTAACATTGTCTAATGCAGACTTTTTAACTAATTTTAAAAAATTACAATTCCTGTATTCATGTAAAATATTCTTCATTTATAATTCGAAATTTTATATTAAAATTAGCAAATAAGCATAAATATCTATCAACGTTTTAGGATTTTCATTGATTTTGATGTCATCTGTGGTATTAAAACATTGTTTGTTAGTACCATTTTTAACAAAAGTATTTACAAATTTTATAATCATTCTTGTTATGTGTATGCCATCCTTTTAGGAGTAAAAAAAAAACTATTGTGAACATTTGCTATTTTTAATATATGGAATAAAATTGAATAATATATTTTGTGAATTATTTTAAATTTCCAAGGAAAAAACTTCAAGACGTTTATACAACAAATAAGAATTTTAATTTTACAATGATTATGACCACTGAATCAATATGTTGTAGAGAATATTGTACTAATACTCTAAAAAAAAACCTTTTTTCACACACAAAAAAGTGCTAATATTTCGATTTAAAAAAAAGGAGAATAAGCCATAGCAATGCGCCTTCCATCGCTATACACGAGCAACTTCTGTCTCTTTCCGGATATTGAAAAAAGTACACCTATTTTCACCTTAAAATTTAATCTTCATTATAAATTCTTTCAATTCATAGGGGAACCCAGCATAAGACTTTCAATTCAACTAAAATTGTAAGGCAGTAAGTGTAGTTTAATACCATCTATTCACATTTGTTTCTTGATCCACCATACGTCGCCTAGTTCAATGCAGGCAGCCACGTCTTCTCTTTGCAACAGAGATCCAATGCAATATAAATCCTGTCCATATTCATTTGTTCGAGTATGCGCAGAGGGCGGCACCTGGCGGTTTTGTGTATTAAGAAAAACGAGAGTTGAGGTGTACAGTGTGTGTGTGGGGGGGGGGAGATCAGACGAGCGAGAGCATGGAATTACAGTGCCCATCGCAGTGTTCCGACATACGCCCCGAGCTACAGAGAGAGAAAATAAAAGGTGTTTTGTCAACAACCTCGTCTGGTTTCCTGAGAGCAGCACATAGGGGCCACTCCCCAACATCATTCTTAAAAAATGTCCCATTTCATTATATAGGGATATGTACAACTATTCTTCATTTAAAATTCACTAAGGGCAAAAAAAAAAAACCTTTTCAAACGTGTGGACTAAACTGCATACCACTCATAAAATCACGTCTGTTGAAATATTCACCTTTGGAGACGGCTTGACATTCCTTGATATTACACGAGTCCTCTTGAGGCAAGAAAAATTTCCTCAAGAATTTCCCTCGGAGATGTAATGGCACAAATATTGCCCATTCTGCAGGTCCTTTCTTTTATATCATATTCAACTTGTGCTGTGCGTTTTACATCATTTGCGTTATTCGGAGTTTCACATACCCTGAAATTTGCATTATTTTCTGGCCTTTCATTCTTGATGTTGCATTTTTAATGTAACGTAATGTATGGCAGTATCGTGTCTATTCAACAATATTTTTAAGCTTGTAAATATGTTGTATTGTTTAAAGCAGTGATTCCCAAAGTGGTCTATATAGACTCCTAAGGGTCTATGACAGCATGCAAGGGGTTCACGTCAGAGAAAAAATAATTTGGGAGTCCATGAGTTGTAAATGAGGGTCTACAATAGTGACTCTCATTAAACCAGATCATGATTTTAATTTCTTTAAAATTTAATCAAGTGGAAACCAGATTTCGCTTTTTAACAGATTTATTTACTATAAATTTAATTAAGTCAATTTGCACTTACAAGGACCATCATTTCGGCGTTTCTTGCCATAATTAAGCTAAGGAGTATAATATAGGACGTCCCGGGATTTTTTATAATTTCTCAATTTGTCTCACACAATCTGCCAGGAAAGGACGTTTTAACCGACGTTCAACATTTAAATGCCCTTTATTCAGATTTTAAAACTAGGTTTGAGAATGCTTTGACTATATATATGGTAATACTACAGTAGGTAACAAACTAATATGGGCACATTGAAAGAAAAACCAATGTAATAATTACAAGAGGAACTAACTGATTGAAATAGGCACTACGAAGGTCTTAAAGGAAAATTTAGAAACAGATATCAGCAATTTTTAGGAGCACTAGAATGGACGAATCACCAGATTCATTTCTCCCATTAAAAGCATTTGTTTGTTGCTCAGTTAATTTATGTAAGTTATTTTAAGTATTAATTAATTACTGGGGCGTATCAGGGGCGGCTCTAGGGCCGGACAAACCGGACCCATGTCCGGGGCGGCAAATTTTAAAGGTGGCATTTGGACCAAATTTGAAAAATATTTTATATTTTTTATATATGATTATATATATGTGTGTTATAAATAAATTCACATAAACGAGTAACGATTAAAATTGAAAGGACTACTGTGTTAAAAGAAAACTAGGTTATTCTATTTTCAATGAAATTATTTTGTATATATGTATCTATAATTATAGTTAAGAAATATGGATTGAAAAATTTTATTTTTATATAAAATCGAAATAATATTGTTGACGTGAAATTATTTTCATAAGGGAGCTTCCATTTCCGGAACAAGACATTGCAGAACCTTCAATACTCTTCCCAGAATTTTAAAAAAAAATGTGGTTCATTTTGTGTTGTTTATTGTAAATTTTGATTCCATTTTTCTGAATCATCATGTTAAATCAATGTAACAGATGTGGTTTGAGATTTTTTTCTCTTATTTTTTGTACATCAAGAGAAATTTAGGTAATACTATTTTGTAATTACATTCTTATAAGTAATTGTGTTATTGCTGATTGGGGTATCGAAAAGGCATTTCATAAAAAATTTTTCGGAATATTTAAAGTTTTTGAATTAGGAGCAATAAAAGGTGAGTTATTTAGATATTTTCTTCTTTTTTGATGTAAAGATAAATTTTTAGTAAATTATTTTAGTCTTATAAATATATTTCCAAATGAGATTACATGTGTTATTTAAATGTTGTGAAAAATATTTCGAAATGACATTTTTTGAAGAATCTAAAAGACAGAATTTTATTTGACTGAGAAATATAATATAAAATATAATGTTTGAGGGTCAATTTTCTGAGTAATTTTATTAGTGTTAATTTTAGTGATTATAAAGATTATTAATTTCTTGTTTTATGTTAATAAGATTGATGGAAAGTATTTTTTCTGTTAGAGTTGTATAAGTAGAACATTTTTCTTAGATCAAAAATTATGTAAGTTCATTCTATACATTTCACATGCTATGTACAGATGTATATGTGGGTTTGTTGAGAATATAAGTTATATGTGTAGGATATATAAATAGGATTTCCCCAAATTTAATAGTGAAAAATGTACATCCCTACCATACTGTTATCAGTTCTATATATATAGGTATATTAAACATAAATCAATACAGTGTTCAAACGAAAGTAAAAAATAAGGGCTTATTATTCATTGTTTAAAATTTACAATAAAATTTTGGAAAACATCAAACACATTGATTTTTAATTCAAATGGGTCGACTTTTGATGTGTGAATTCAAATTTTTTTGTGAAATCAAAACACTCAATCCAATTATCTTCATACTTTCTCTACTTAATTTAAGAACTTTTTTTTAAAAAAATAGAATGTCTGAGGGAGTGGGTAAAAACTATCTGGGGCTTAATACAAAAGAAAGCGACGCGAAAAACAAGTCCACATTAAAAGACAAGCTGGAACTTTACTGAACTACTTATGTATAAGGCAATAGAAAAAAGGAAGACAGTATAGAATCATAATCTGATTTAGACTTTCATGAAGAAGATTTTGCAGATGAAATAAACGGAACCGATAATGGTTCTGCTCTATAGGAGTTACTCCAGGTAAAACGAAAGATCACAGAACTTTAACGATGATATTTAGTTCAGATCCAGAAACTTGGCCACCTCTTCTATCAGACGCCATAGATATTTTTTGTAAAAGAACCCCCTAAGCCATTGACAGAGTATAATTTTCCTCATGACGACACCGGTCGAAGGTTAGCTCCCATATTATACATGATTAAAAAAAAAAACAGTGAAAAGGTTATGCGTAAATGGTTAGTCATTACAAAAAAAAAACTCTATAAATGTTTTTGCTGTAAACTTTTTGGTGGTGTCTTTAGTTCTCTTTCCACCGAAGGTTTTAAAAGTTTGGATCACCTGGTTAAAACATCAAGAACCATAGTCAAAGTCAAAATCTTGGATTGAATATAGTCATCGATTTCAATGCTGTAAAACAACTGACAGCGACTCGCAAAGACTCATTATTGCTGAGACTATTTATAGGTGCGAGGTGCTTCAAGCATTGTAGCAATATTAAAAACGCTTGCTCAAAATTGTTTAGCCCTTCGTGGTAAGTGTGACAAACTATCCAATTCCAATAATGGTCATTTTTTACAAATAATTCAATTGCTTGCTAAGTTTGATCCAATAATGGAGGAACATGTTGGAAGAAAACTTAACAATCAAGAAACTTAAGTACACTATCTAGGGAAAAATATCGAGGACGAGATAATTTCTCTTTTACATGAGAACATTAAACTACAAATTGTTCATAAAATTAAACAATCCAATATTATTCAAAAATTTTAGATTGCACCCCTGATGCCAGTAAGATCGAACAAATGCAATTTTGGCAAAAAATTATGTATTGAAAAGTTTAATTCTAATGAAGTTACCGCTAAAATTAATAAGAGGTTTTTAGGTTTCCTTCCAGTCGAAAGATCGACTGGAAAAGAGCTTTCAAATTTAATAGTTGAGAAACTTCAACATGAGAGGCGAGAAATCAGGGATACAATCTAGAATTAGGACGTAAGTCCACGAACAGTACCATGTAGTAACCACTTTTTAAATTTGCCCATTAATGAGATGGCAAAACGTCCTTAGAAGCCTGTGATTTTTTTTAATACAGTACAAAAAAAATTTTTTTTTAATCATCAACTTTTTTTATTAGGCCATATTATTAAAATATATAAAGGGCATA
>BMAO01015392.1:0-18368 GCA_019973975.1 Trichonephila clavata | reverse complement strand
GTAATTATGTAATTAATATTAATTAATTATTAATAATTATGTATATTAATTAAACATATAATTATTACTTAAATCTATGCTAACACCCTTCATTGAAAAAATTAAAAAAAGCAAATTAATAAAAAAAACCATCGCTATTTTATGCAAGCAGAAACATATCTATTTAATCTCTAACTGCAATTTTCCATCAAATCAAAATTATTATGCTTGTTTTCTTCTTTTAAAAATGTACAACTTGATTTTATTTTTGTTTAATAAATTAAGATGCATTTTTACATTTTTCTTCTACTTTGTTCATGGAAGATACACTACAATTTTTTTTGTATAAGTCACAGCATTAATTTCATGAAAAGGATGCTTTCCTTGTTTTATTCTGCAATTTACTGCAAGCAAGGTTAATAAACATTATGAGGAATTAGAGAAATTTACAGATCTTAATTATATTCAATGTGATCGTTATTATGGTTAGTTTCTTATTTTTGGGTTTGATATCGAAGCTGACCTGCAAGAAACAAGCAAGAATACAACAATAAAAAAATTGAGAACATTTAATTTAGGGGGAACCTAATGCTTCTTTAGAAGCCTTCTTCATTTTTTATACAAATATATTGCTTCTATGTTCAAATAAAATATAAGCTTTATGCTGTTTTGTCTGTACACGATTAAAAATTGAATTACCAAAATTGTGTTAAAAGTGGATTTTGACAAGAATTTGAAAAAAATAAATCTAAAACCTAGTTAGCTTTGCAAATCAGATTGTTTTAGAACTCAAAATGTAAAAAAAAAAAAAATCCAAAGTAGAATTTTTGTTTTATTTTGATTTCTATTACAATTTTAAAACTAATATCCGAAATAATTTATTAGAAATCTTTTGAATAAAAATGACACTAATTGAAATTCACACACACACATAGTTATTCTAATCATATATATATATATATGCCTCCCTATATCTCGATATATATATTATCCGGAATTAATACTATACTGCTAAATTATTTTTTTTAAATTCCATTCCCTTGCAAGAAACACATTAGTGTTTCTTGCAAGGGAATTGTAATGTTGTTATTCTTGCAAAAACTTGCTTAAGAATTTAAATTGCTGGCTTTTTTCGCTTTTACACAATACAATTTACTCGTTATAATCTTATCAATTAAGATATATAAACACGAAAGCACATTTAAGCAATGAAAAAATTCATTTGTAGACTGCCATCTTAGCTACGTTATTTTTTACCTTCGTATATAGTTTATCCTTAAAAAAAAAACAGTTCTAAAATTACTTTGAACAGCTAAAACTTTTATGTGATTTTTAGTTCATTTAAGTTATTAATATTCATTTAAGGCTTCTTTTGAATATTTTGGGAGATATGAAAATTAATCCATACAAAATATTACAATGAAAGGCAAATTACTTTAATTTTTTGATCAGATTTGAGACCCAGGACTTTAAATAAAGTTCTGTTTATGATGCTTGTGAATATTTAGAATGTAGAAAAAATATCAAGATATTTCAAAAGTAAGCGAAGAAGTAAGATCTTGTGAATTGATTTTCTTAAACATCAAATACGTATTAAATGCAGTGACACAAAATAAATGTACTGTAATCAGAAGTTATTTATGTGTAAACAAGATTATTAAAAGGGAGATTAAATGTAAACACAGAAATTTTTGTAACTGCCTAATGAATATTATTTTTTGAAGCGCAATGTATATTTACCATGCACTTGAGAACTTCTTCAAATTTAAGTGATGGAAAATCATCAAAATTAAAAAATTCTTATCGTAAAATTTTCTATAGAGTTATTGTTTTAAGAATAGTGAAATAAGATGTAACCAAACGGATTTATCAATGACAAACATACCGAAATTTAAAGTAAAACTTTTACCATTCCTCTGAAACAAAAAATTCAATTTAATTTCAGTCTGTGAAAAAGTATTTTTTAAGTATATCTATGGTACCATTACATACACAATATTATCATTTTAAAAATAACATTATGCCCCTTTTTACAGTAATTTACATTTATTTATTTTATATTATTTTTAATTCATTTACATTTTAATGCTTTTACGCATCCTTGTTGTTAAGATTCGATCTGATAATATTTGAGATTCAAAATGTCAAAAAAAATATTAAGAACTGCAGAATTCGAATTTGGAAGTAATTTTTATACATAAATTACATTTTTTTTCCTTCTCAGAAATTTATTGATTACATAATGCTATCGTATTAAACTCATGTAAGACACTTTCCAATTGATTAAAAATAATGGTTTGAAGAAACTGTATTAATAACTTAATGATTTCAGAAGAATTCAACTAATTATGCAACTAAGATGAATAATCTAAAAGTCATTTTTTTCTATTTTAAACTGATTGAAATTTGTTATAAATTTAATAATTACTTATGAACGAATTTTTATGCGGCATTACTTGTCATTGCATAATAATCATAAGTATTTAATATAGGCGTATTTTTAATCTTCCTATAGTTTTCGTGTCTTTTTTTTCCTCTCATTTCAAATTGATTTCGTATGAATTTAATCGCATTTTAAATACTATTTTCATTTTTACTATCTTTTTACATATTGTTTTTATATTTTAAATATCTGTTTTGTTTTTTTAGTCATAAACAAATTCAGGTGTGTTTTTTATTTTTATAATTAGTGAAGGATTTTTATTGTAAAATAATATATATATATATATATATATATATATACGTAACATTTAATGTGAATTGGTTCAGTGTTGATTCGAGTGTTACACTAGAGATCATAAGCGATAATTTTTTAATAAATTTTTCAACTATTATTACTATTTCAATTAAAATTATTCTCATATCTTAAGAAAGGCTTTTTAATTTACTTATAACGCATTAGATGGCGCTAATAGTACTATTCTTTTCCAGGTAGTCGCTAACTAGTTGGATAGGTGTTTTGTCCTGGGCATTCATCCAGGTTTTGTAACTTATGGAAGAGGCTCATTGAGTTTTTTTATCGGTTAATTAGTAATATTTTTAGTTAGACTATGAAATTATGAGCAAGTACTGTCCAACATGTATAAGTGCGAAAATGAATTAGGCGAAAGTACCGCTGAATACGATGTTTGGTATTCTGGCCACAAAAATTCCTGCTAGATTAACCACGTTGGGACATCAGGAACAATGGAAATGAAAGCTGCAGCTAAAATTTGGTCTCGATCAGAAGCATGTGGTTTCCTTACACAACATTGTTATCTGATGGTGATGCTAAAACTCATAAATTCTTAAATAGCCTAAAAATATATTTACCAGATGTTGAAATTTTGAAAGAAGAGTGTATTAATCACGTTAGTAAAAGGCTAGGCACCAGCTTACGCAATCTTGTGAAAGATTGGAGAGCTAAAGGTATCACTTTAGGAGGAAAATCTTATTGCAGTCTAAAAGAAACAACGATAAAAAAACTAACGCAGTATTATCAGAAAGCTATTCTGGAAAATAAAGGAGATATTCAGGGCATGAAAAACTATATATATGCCACGCTTTATCACAGTATCTCGACAGATAAATATCCGATGCACATGAAATGTCCTCCTGGCAAAGGTTCGTGGTGTTTTTATCGAAGAGCCTTAGCTAAAGGTGAAAAACCTGCACCACATAAATTTAATATTGGAACACCAATAAATCCAGATTACTTGTCAAAAATTGTTCCAATATATCAAAGGCTAGCTTCTGATAGTCTTTTGAAAGAATGTGCCAGATGTCTGACTCAGAACAGCAACGAGAGTCTGCATAGCGTGATTTGGAGTAAGTGCTCTAAAGAAACTTCAGCGAAATCACGACCTGTAAATATAGCTGTTTCTAAGGCAGTATCAGAATATAACTTTGGTACTTTGAAAGCCTTAAAAGAAATACAAAAGGCAGCTAATTTGGATCTTGGTGAAGAAGCAGTAAAAATTGCTGCCACACGTGATTACAGACGTAAAAAAGAAAGAAATCGCCAAAATAATCTTGCTTTTCGCATAGCTCGTCGAAAAGTAAAACTAGCCAATATGCGAAAAGAAAAATATTCAAAGAAAAAAGAAGGGATTACATATAGTTCTGGGTTATTTTAAACATAAATGGTAAAAAGAAATATGAAGATATAAACAAGAATTTTTTAAAATCATCGTAAAATGGGTTCGTATGTTATTTATCGCAATTTTTAAAAAATGCAAGGTACTGAAAATTTTAAATTTTAAACATAAAAAATTATAATTTTCGTATAATAACTTTATAAAACTTTTATCATGTGCATGTAGTATATACAGTAATTTTTTAGTAATTTTATTGCACTTATATATATCTTTTTACAGTAAATAAAAACTTTAAATTGATTTATCTCAGAACAAAAAAAATCGTTTGTTTTCTTTCATTTAAAATGCTAAGGCTTTTTTTTCTATTGCATGAAATGTTTTGATTTTTTTTTTACAGATTGCTATTAATATATATAACAAAAGTTGGTATGCATTTTTGAATCAAAGCAATACATATGTTTTTAAAAATATTTGAACTTAGAATTAATATGTTTTTTAAGGATTTTTTTATAATAAATCATAAAAACATTTTTTTTAGGAATTTGTATTATGTTATCCCCAAACCCATACCAAATTTTATTGTACATGGTTTGACAATATGTAAATCAAATTTCCTGTGTGTACGTCAATTATTGTACGAGGAGTAGCGTTTTATAATTACCTCAAAAAGTTTTAAATTTTTTTTTTAAAAAATTAAATGGATTGCTCTTTGTGATATTTTGAGCAAATATTCTGTCTTACGTATTGCATATACATAGGTTACAAGGAAAAAAATTGTACACACCATAAAATCAAACATTTTTGTTTAAATCGTACCGTGTCCCCTTAAACTCGTCCTGGTATTTACTCCCATAGTGCAGCGCATATGTTCTTAACTTCATCATCGTAGAAACTGACTTGTATAGAACTTTTCATCATTTGTTTTTTCCGTGCAACTCATCTTATCTAAACGATCCTTGAGATTATGTCATAAGCTCTCAATATGATTTAGGCCTGGTTAATTACCAGGCCAAATAAGTACTTTTAATTTATTATCCCGCACAAAAGTCTGGACCAATATCGAATTGCGACAAGAAGCCAAATCATTCTGAAATGTTCCGTCAAATGTTTCAAAGGATGTAACAATTCTACTGGGTAATATTTCTAAGTATTTGACATAATTCACCATACGTTTAAAATGAACTAAACTTCCAACACCATTCGTTATCAAAACCCCCAAAGCATCTGTTAAAAAGAGTGTTTTACAGTCTATTGGATATGATCTGTCAACAGAGTTTCTACTTCATATCGTCTAACTACACTTGATTTGTATCCTTGCACAAATAAATGCGTTTTTTCACTGAATACACCTTCTTTTAGTCGTTAACAGCCTAAGATAAGTATTTTGCGTCTCTGCTAAACTTTTTTCACTATTTTTTTGAGTTAGAAATTGATTTTTCCTTGTTCTTGATGCCTTACGGCTAACTTCCAGAACCAATTTCAGTAAAATTGAGGCATTCACTTAAACACCATAATCCAATAAGTCCCTTCGAAAGCCTGTGATTGTTTTACATTGATTTATTTTGTTATTTCTTACTAGATTTGGTTCTGAAAAGATGAGTCACACAGTGACTTAACTTATCAAATATTGTAAATTGAAATAAAATTCGAAGAAACGAAGAGCACAAGATGGCCCAATGTATTAATATGGAAAACATGATCTCAAGACCCACAAGAGGCACCAAGTCTAGATCACATAAGACGAACATTCTGTATTAAAGTTGTATTTTCCTCCAGCAGAAGCTGATATTATTCTAAAATTGTATCAAAGTTAGAAAACAGTGTTCAGTAAAACTTAGAATCATATGCAGCGAGTTAACGTGAAATCATTTTCTTACTCAAAGAATTATATAACGAGTCCATAGGGGATCAGTAAAATGCTTCAAATATTAGAATATCACCTGTTTATTATTAGTTTAAAAAAGGCAGCATGTTGTTACAAATGTTCTCCAATGCAATCATAGACAGAACTAAAATAACAAAAATAAAGGTTAATTACTAAATTTTATGTACTAAACAACTTTAAAGCAATGGAATGGAAATATTGTAAATATTGTATAATCATGGATACTTACGTTGCTTTGAATGGGCAAGAGTTAATTTTATAAGAACATTGCCCATTGTGACAGGACGTTTCAGTAAAAAGAAGAAAAAAATATGGAAAAAAATGGATGCATTGTGACAAGTCGACAGATTGAACACATCTGGAATATAAAAACTTACCTTAAAACCAGCATAATTCTGCACCAAAATCGTTGGATTATTAACGATCTCGTTCGAGACCTGTAAATCTCCCAGTAGAACAGGATAATGTAATCACGTTTTAGATTATTAGGGATTTTCCTTTCAGAAAAGAATCTGAAAATGATTGGAACAAATGGAAATAATAAGCACGCACATTCTTCGTCATTGCTTCGGAGAATAAAGTCAAATTACAAACAACATTTGCATTCATGATGGATAGGCTCCTCCAGTCAACCCCACCCCATGATAAAGAAACATGAGTGCAAATAAACCAGAAGTCTTAGATTTTAACAGTATCTAAGTAAAATAAACACTTAGATAAAATTAAGTATCTCAGTTCTTGTAGGAAAGCGCGAAGATGATGGCTCATAATAGTTTCCTCTACATCCAGGGTGGGCATTTCGTCGATCGCGATCGACCGGTGGACCGCCAAGACATTTTGAGGTGACCGTTTAAAAATTTTATTAGTTAGTAATTATATACTGAAAATTCAAGATTGGCTGAAAATGCCAGACTAATCCTTCTAACTAACTTTGGATAAAATGTTTTATTTATTTTTTTTATGTATTTTGAATTGTTTCATAATAAATGTATCATTTGATATAACTATGTTTGGGACTATTTTTATTAAGTTTGTATCTTGCGTTTTACTTTAATTGTGGTTATAAAAGTGTTGTTTTTAATTTTAGTTCTATAGGTAAGTACAAATATTCCGTACTTATTATTAAGTTATAGTAATAGCCTTTTCTTTACCTCACTCTACACCAACGACATTGGGCAGTAGCAACACAAGAAATTTTAAAGGGAAGGGGGTCGAGTGTTGAACGTCTATCATTTTCGTATTATACCCCAATTCGCCCCAACATATTTTTTTGATTGTGTCGATTGTCAGGAACAAAAAACAGCACAAAAAATTAATAAATAAATAAATACAAAAAATTACTAAAAATTAAATGCTTAACTACATTTTACATACTATATACATGGGACTATAATGAATCGGTAAAAAATAAAGTGTTATGAGGGAGAGATCGGACCCGTGGACCGCAACTCCTTAAAAAAATTAGAAGTAACCCGCACTCGCAAAAGTTTGCCTACCCCTGCTCTACATCCTAGATATTTTTTTATTATAAATAAGTGTTTTTGTTGAAGAAAAATTCACACAGCACATTCAATATGAAATTATTCTACAAAATAAAGAAGCCTGGCAGAAGATAACATTTGTCAAAAACTATGTCATATATCTAATATTAGAAATTCAGAACAATTTGAACCTTGGTAAAAGCATTCAGAGGTATAGCAAGCACATGTAAATAAGGGTAGGTTTAGTTTGGGCTCAAAAATTGAAAATGAGAGTTTGGTAAATTTTTTCAACGTATGGAAAATTTACTTGTAAAAAACATGCCATTAAGTTACGTATTAATTCTATATAATCAGAACAAGTTGCCATTCAACAAATTTACAATACTCTGCAACTTTTTATTTTGATTCTTGCTATTATTTCGCCACCTCCCTCCCCTCAGGGGGCTCACCTTCTTTAGGTGAGTACGGGTGTCACAATCCCGAGGTGACATAGTGATCTTTCCCTTTTCCCACGGGGTTTACTGTCTTTGGTAAACACGGTCTTCACGAACCCGGGGTACCCTAGTGATCCTTCTCTATTTTCGACCCTCTTTCTTGTCATTCAATTCATTCTTTCTTTCTCTTCCCGTCTAGACCACAGATATTAAAACAAATGTTTGGCGCAGTGCAGTATAGCCGAAATCGGCTCTTGCGCCAATAAACCGCAAAATCACTCACTCACACACTCGCCACCTCCCTATATATATCTTGTTCAAATTTTTCAAACGTAATAAAATACATTTTAAGACACTTAATAGAGCTGAAATTTTTATATACACGATTATTTTGGTTAATAATACAGTGATTTAATTATAATGAATAAAATTATTGATTAAAACCAAATTATTCAATGAATTACAGATACAGCCAATTTGGCATCATTTTTGGTAACTTAGCAACCATTTTGGCGACTTGTGTTTAAACTATAAAATGTTCCTTTCTCATATTTTAATAAACTTATTTCAGCTGAAATTTTCAAAACACGATTTTTTGGCTGACAATAACATAACTTAATTATATTTAGATGACTGAAACTAAGAATTAAAAAAATTACAGATACAACCAAGCTGACTTCCTTTTCAGCGATTTAGGGTTTTTTCCCCCACGTTTTAAGGCATTCAGTTGAACTGAAATTTTATATACATGATTGTTGTTGACAATAAGATATTTTAATGATAATTAATAAAAAAATTATTGGCACTTAATATTGTGATTATTTTACATGCATATACACATGAAAAAAATTGTAATTATCTGATAAAAAATTGTTGTTGTTACTGTTGTTATTAATGCCACCTGTATGACGTAGTTAGATCGAGTCCCGCGAAATTCATCATGGCATCGGGCTAGATTGTACGCCTGTCATTAGCCGTAACTTTGAGCATCATACAGGTGAGAGTACGATTTGGCTGGTTTCCACCCCGATTTTGAAGGAGTGGTCAGTGGCCTCCACCACTATTCCTCTTCCACCAACCACACGAGAGGACTTGCGATTCGACGGCTATTTAGATAACCCCCATGCCGCGAAGTCACTATACATTTACAAACATACATGCCTTCTCCGGAATTCGAACCAGGCCCTATCCAGCAGTCAGCAACGCTAACCACTATACCGGATGGGCTGACAAATCAAAGTTTTTTTTTATAATGGATAAAATGTAACTATAAAATGAAACGTTGGTTTGTTGACCGAACTAGGAATATAATTTTTCCCCCTGCGTTTCTGATATTGTAATTGTATTTAGTGTTCTTCTTTCTCATGATAGTATTTTTACTCCATTATCATATCCTTACTTCATAAACACAATATAGTTCATGGAAGTAATATTACTTTATAGGTATATAGTTAATTCTAAGTTTATTTTAACAAGAAATTGCATTACTAAAGTTTAAAATCTGGCTATCACTAAATTTGCAAGTTACATCTTACTATTTTTAAGAGAGTACATTATATGTATATTAGATTGCAACAATGTAATGAGTTTAAAACAAAAAAAACTCCGATGTAAAATACCAATATGTGTTTCACTCAGTAATCTAACAGGAAAAATTATACCCACGCGTCTACAAATAAACTGCTGTTTATTAAAATCTACCACTGTCACATCTAATTATAAGTATAACTACTATTTATAAAAATGAAAATATATTTTAAAACCCATATATTTTTCTTACAATTATTTTGAAAATAAACTTAATCACTCAATGTCACTTAAAGAGAGAAGCTCTACTTCCAAATGATTAAAGTAAAACACATAAACTAATGATTATATATAAAGTCAAATTTGTGTATCAGAATTTAACGTCCTATTTCATCAGTGAAGATTAAAAAATTCCTTTAACATGGTGTTTCTTCATTAAATTCTTTAAACATTGTCCATCAAAAGATTTTAAAATATTCTTTGACTTAAAAAAATAATTTATTAGATAGAAGGATTATATAGACTCATGATTTAGTCATATTTTACTTAAACTAATTATTTTAACACTGCTTGAGGTTGATCTTCCAACAATATTGAAACTATTGTTAAAATAAATAACTGAAAGTGTTTAATCTTTAATATACTATATTTGAATTTTATAAAGATTGTTACACAATTTTCAACATTTTAAATGGTCATGTAAGTGTATTTCATAGTAAAAACTATTAGAAAATAATTAATATCATAGGAGATTTTACTGCTAAGAAACAGCACAACTTTTATTAAGTCAGAAAAATGTATAATATTCCATTTGTGTAAGAATAATCATTGTGATAGAGTAGATCAAATAAATCATGTCAAATTCAATGTGCATAATATAAGCTATTCAAATTTTTGACAAAAACAATTACAAACAATAATTACTTTTTTAATCAATGTTCGAAATGCGTTTAAGTAAAGTGGCCCATGTAATACCAATTACAAGATTATACAAAACAGCAGATTGCTAATTCAGTGAGAGTTATGATCGTTTTTTTCCCTAGAGGATCAGGTGCAGCGTTTATAAACATTTAAGAAAAAAAATATTATTGTTCGTAATTAGGAAACAACCACTGTTCTAAGTAAAGTAATTGCCAAAGCATTTCCAAATGCAGGGGAATTTGACATCTTTATAGAAAAAATAATATAAAAGCTAGAGAATCAAAACAAGCACAAAGAATAAAAAATGTGTTTGCTTTTTGTAATATGAAATATTAATGTAATGATAATCGCTGTAATCAATCAAATAAGTACTGCATGATAAAGCAGAAAACTTAATTTAAAGAAATTCGCTTCCATCAAGATCTATACACGATATATTACATGCTAAACTTTCTCTAATTTAACAAAAATTCAAACATTTTTATTTGTGAACTCTTGAAATATTCATAAAACATACCTTGAATTAGATTGATTACCTTTAACTTTACAAATAATGACATTTTCGATGTGTTCTTATTACTATATCACTTTGACCAAAAATTATTACCTTTTTTATTTAAGTTTTCTTTGATCCAGAGTTTAAGTAAAAAGCAAATCATTCAGGAGATTAATTTAAATGTTAAACCTCTTTTAGCATATTAATATAAATATATAATTTTAATAACTTACGTAATTTAATATTCCAGAAAACTAAAACGTGTTAAGTAATCTTTGTAAATGTTTTTCATACTTCTAGGGTGTTTCATTATTATATTTAAATTTAAAATATATATGAAAGTGTATTTTAAAATAGTCGTATGACACAATTATAATATTTTCGTTTTTATCCCCATTAATATTTGTCAGTTTTAAAAAAAAATAGACGATAAAATTCAAAAAAAATTTTCACATTTTAAAACATTTGCAATATAAATTGGTATTTAAAAATAAATGGAAGGAAAAAAAAACACATATTCAACTTTAGATAAAAGAAAAGTAATAGACTTAAGGTATCCGACTACTTGCGACAACTTTTTCTAAAAAATTATGAAAAAAATTTTAAATTTTTTTTATTGTTGTTTTTAGATTTTTTTAGTTCATTTTAAGAAAAATATGCTTAAATTAAGAATAGAAAAATTAATTATTTTTCTAAAATAGAAGAAAATTAATAAAAATTCACAAAAAATAACATAAACGTGGCTTATTCTGTACCAAAATAATATCAACAGATTTTCATTTTTCAATTCTGATGTGTTGCTATGCTATTCATTTTTAAATGACTTTCAGGATAAGAGATATTTTAATTTTTACAAAAACTAGAGCACTTTACCTTTGCTATTAACGAAATTGCTTTAAAAAAGTTGATTATATCACATAAGCGGCTGTACATTTTGTATAAAACAGTAATTGACACATCTGAATGTTAAAATACTTCTACTGTGATACAGAACATACACAAAAATTTTTTGTTAAAAATTTTCATAACTACTTGAGCAATCGCTAGCCCCATTTAGGTATTTAAGAGGATATGGTACCCTAAAAATCCTCAACCTGTCGAAATTTTTAACGGCTTATTTGATACGTCAAATCTTTAAAAATATGCCTGCAAAGTTTCAAAAAATTTACGTGCATTTTTTATCAAGTTATGGAGAATTATTTGATGCTGGACAGCAACTACCACGCCCACAATTCAGTATCTGCGAGAAAAATGCCTTATAAAAAATTAATTATTTATTTCTCTAATGCGCGTCAATTAAATTGACATTATATATGCAGTAATAAATCATTTCAAGAAAGAATTGTGTAATTCGTAAAAAAATACTAGTTTGTGAATTGTTTATTGGGGGGAGGGGAAGAGCAAATGGATATATGGTCAAGATTTAAAAGTTTTGCGCGTTTTTTATGATATTATTATGAAGTAAATTAAAACTTCAAAAACAGATTCTCCCAAAACACAAGTACTAAATCTCATTTTTTGATAACAAGGATAATTAAAAATCTAATACGCAGAATGGAATAATTCACCCATTTTTGTATATTTGTTTTTGGTGATACGAAGGCTGTTCAGAAGTATCGATAATGAATTTATTCTATTTATTCCAGAAAACCCCTAGCGGAGGGACTGTGTGCATCATGCGCGTGCATATTTCATCTTGTCTCACAAAATTCGGCAGGTCTGTACAGCGCGCCGTTCAGTCACACTGACTTCTTTCACGTGGAGTGTTTGCGTGCGTTCGTCGAAAAAAGAAAAAGTGTGAAAACACTGATCAGCGAATCTGTATCAAGTTTTGCTTTAAGCTCGTTAAAACGGGTACCGAAACCTACGATATGATGAAAACAGCATTTGGAGATGAGTTGTGCTCGGGTTTTCGAGTGGTTCCGACGATTCAAGGAGGGTCGTCAATCAGTGAACAGTGATCCCCGTTCTGGACGCCCATCCACCTCTCGCATTGGGGACAAGATTGCACAAGTGAAGGCTGTGGTGCACTCTGATAGTCGTTTAACAGTCCGAGAAATTGCACAGGAGTGCCACATTTCAGTAGGATCATGTGATGAAATTTTGAGAAAGGACTTGAACATGCGCCGAGTGTCTGCAAAGTTTGTGCTCCGTCTCCTCACTGAGGATAAGCAATTCCAACGACTGGCAACATCTCCTGATTTTTTCCTCTTTCCCAAGATCAAGAACACCTTAAAAGGACACCGGTTTCAGGACATTGAAACCATAAAACAGAATTCGACTCAGCAGCTTCAGGCCATCCCAAAGTCTGAGTTCCAGAAATGTTTCGAGGACTGGAAACATCGTTGGGCCAAGTGTGTTACTGCCAATGGAGCATATTTCGAAGGAAATTGACTCAAAACCTGTTTATGTATGTATGTTTTTGCATAATAAATTCAGTCTCGATACTTTTTGAACAACCCTCGTATACAAGCGCTGAACAGCACGGGCAATTGTGCAATAAGATGGATGTCTTCTAGTGGGAAATTTAATGGCATAAAGTCTTGCCGCCTCTCTCTTATTTCGATTACACTGCCCATAAAATAGTACCATTTCTTAGTATTCTTCATTTGTATACATCTCGTTCTCCCGTACCAGAATTCGTAATATTAGAATACGACTGTTTGCAATTGCAAGCGACTACACAACAGATTTTTAACGTTCGTCATGATCAGCAAAAACGCAGCAAATCAGACTGAAGCCGCAGCATATAAGTCTATTTTTTTGGAACTGCTTTTGAAATGTTTTCTTCGTCCAAAATATTTACTTTTTCTATGTTTTACACGTAGACGGAATAAATTTTATTTCTTAGGTACTCAATTATTGTATTATTAACGTATGCTTTCAAATTTAAAAACGATTTACATAAAAGTAATGTGCAAGAGCGAAAGTTTCCTGGCAGAGTTCCAACTAACTTCACTTTGGAGACGGCCCCTTACTAGCTTCTTGAAAATAGCCGAGAAAATGGATAAAATATATGATTTTTAAGTTCCATAACTCGGTCAATTTTTATCGTAATAAAATGAAACTTTTGTGTTAATTTGTTTTTGTGTACTGCATCTTTTTCCTAAATATAAGTGATAGGACCTGGGGACCGTATAAAAAATTAATTTTTGTAATTTTTTTCTAAATGGGTTTTTTGGTTTAAAAAGCACGTAAAAACATTCTTTACCTGTTTTAAAACATTTTTCAAATTGGAAGTGCATATCCAAACCGAACTGTTCGGGAATTAGCTATTGGTGTTGAATACCGGGTTCGAGTGTGTGGTGTTATCAAGTAATAATCATAATAATATTCTGGAGTCCTAGAATGTCTTTCCTGGATTTATTGGTAAAATCCTTAACAAATTAAAGCATTACATCAATTAGACTGAAACTATCAAGATAAAAATGCTAGTAAACATCGGCTATCCAGTGCGCCGAAGCCAAGAACTACGAGTAAACAACAGCGCATCGTTATGCTGAAGCCAGGTTCGAGTTTTCAACTGAGACAGAATCAGTTACATATAGTTTCTATCGATATAGACCACGTTGGTTCTGAGCGGGGTGTCACTAAGCTCCACCTACTCAGACCACCCGGATTCTAATTTACAACAATTGGGTCACATTAAGGCTGGACACCCTTTATATATGTTACTCTTTAAGGTATCCGACTGGTTGCGACAACTTTTTTTTTTAAAAAAAGGAGATATGGGGATTTTTTTTTGTTATTTTTAGATTTGTTTAGTGCATTTTAAGAAAAATGTGCTAAAATTAAGAAGTGAAAAAAAATTATTATTACTTAAATGGGAAAAATAGATAAAAATTGACAAAAACAGCATAAACGCGTCCCATTCTGCACCAAAGGTTTATAAACAAATTTTCAATTTTTTTCAATCTAATGTGTTGCTATATTATTCAATTTTGAAATGACCTTCAGGATAAGAGATATTTTCTTTTTTACAAAAACTAGAGCACTTTATCTCGGTTACTATATGAAAATGCTTACAAAGACAGTGATTATATTCATATAAGGGACTGTAAATTTGTTATAAAACAGTGATTGATAAATCTGAATGTTAAAACAATTCTACTATTATACAGAACTTAGAGAAAAAATTTCAGTTAATTATGTTCAAAACTTTTTTAGCAATCGCTGACTCAGTTTGATTATTTTCAAAAAATCACATTTCGAGTAAAACGAGTTTTAAAGTATGACACCTTGCTTAAAGTAATGGCATCTGTTTTTACTAAAACGCTTGTAGTTTTTGTTCTAGTAAACGAAAAATGATAAACTTGGTATTTTTATAAAGCTAATAAGAAGGCCCATAAAATAAAATCATAAAAAAATTCGTCAATTTTTGTCAAAATTCACAGTTTTAGGTGTAGTCGGATACCTTAAGTGCAGATTAGCTAGGTAATCTGCACACTAACTAGGGAGATCATTTAAAGTGCAGAAAATCGTTTCATTTCTTTTCTAGGTAAACTTCGAATTACCTAGATAATTTGCACATTACCTACTAGACACTCGCTAATCTTCATATTACCTACTACACACTCGTTAAAGTGAAAATAAGATCTTTGGTAGAACAACAACAATGTTTCTGTGTACGCTTAAATTAGATGTTTATTTGTTTTTTGATATCTAAAGAAAAAATTAATACAGTCAAACAGTCAACACATTTTACTTTTCGTATGTTAGGATTCGGCGATCAATGGCGAGTATTTTAGTCGGCCAGGTAATTTAAGGAACTATAATTTCTTCTACCACGGTTGCGATTTCTTTACAGGTATGTACAGCAATACTTTGTACTAGGTTGTTAAAAGATAGCTAAAATATATCATATTTTAAATTGTAAAAAATTGCTGTCACTGTGAACAGAAATGTATATGACACACATAAACTCTTTACACAAGAACATATTTAAATATTTTAAATTGTAGAAGATTGTTGTGTGATTAAAGACAAAAATGTATATGGCACATTTAAACCCTTTTTACAGAACATATTTAATATCGTTTATTTTTTTAAAGTTACAAAATAATGTTTTTCATTTTAGGATCCTTTATAGAAAGGTCTATATTTTTTACGCTCATTTTAATTACTTTAAATTTCAGTTTTAATCTTTAAAAAAATTATAAACATTTTAAAGATTTTGTTAAAAAAATAATCAGTTTGCTCATTTGATATTTAATGCTGGAAAAAAAAAGAGAATGAAACATGTTTATGTTGATAGGGTACCTCTGTTAGTGGCGTGTCGCAAGTCGTTAAGAAATGTTGCAGTTGGTTCAGTTGACAACAAAGAAAAGTTCTCACCTCGAATGCTTCGAATTAGTTGTTTCTTTTTTGAAGTAAGAAAAAATGTGGGTTATATCAAGGAGAAAAGCAAGCTTAGTTAATGTGTCTTGTCGTTTATATCCAAAGTTGATACAAAAGACAGGAATGAGACAGGCAACTTGCTTGCAGCTATAGTCATTATTTACAAGACGACAAAACAGAAAATCGTATTTTCTCACCTCCCTCCCCGGTGCTTTTCTATTCTTCTCTTTTTTCTCCTTCCCTTTAAGAAGTGTTTTTTATTTCTTCTTTCAAGAAAGACTTAAATGTCTTTAAATAAGTAAGGTACTTATGGTGTTCAAACAATGGTATTTGTTACAACAGCGAATAGATGTCGCTTAGAAGAAAATGATCATTTCCGTGAAACGGAGAAACCCTCTTTTCATACTCAAAGAAGCATTTAGCTTATTAAATAAATTATGAAATTAAAAAACGGAATTCAGTTGCTTTTGAAGGGTTTCTTAAAATGAACCAATCTTTTTTCACTTTTGTATTCATTTCTTTAATAGTTTAGAATGTCTACCTTCTGAATCAATGACGCTTGATTTATAATCTAATACAAACAAATTGTTTAAATTAATACGAAGGCCAATTTCTAATTTTCTCATAATTCTAACCCATGATACAAAAATAGGAACAAATATTATACAAATTAATTTGCCTCTTAAAGATAACAAAATTTTAAAATTTTATCAGAGCTTATTTTAACTTGAACATTTTAAGGTTATATATTACTGCTTGTGAAAATTTCAGCACCATGTTGGGATAATCAGAAATAAAGGAAATTTATTTTCTGTATTACTTACAAGAATTTAAAAAATCAAATTTAAAGAGAAATAAAACAAAACTTAGGCCGAAAATTAATATCATGAGCAGCCGTAACGCGCAAAGATGATAGATTGCACTCGTCATTACATTGAATCATGTAGATTCAGATTATCATGTTGAAGAATTAATTTCAAGCGGCCTTCATCCCTGCAGCCGTATTCCCTGCCTGACAAGTGCAGCGAGCGAGTTGCCCACTGACAATGAATGAATGACATATATATGTGAGGAACGCGTGCGGGTACTAGAAGAAGCGGAACTTGTAGTGTATGCATTCGAAGCTGCAAGTGAACAGGCATTGTCTTGCTAAAATCTAGTCCCAGGAATGCGTTGCAGAAGGGATTGGATTTCGAGGTCCCCAATCTCAAAACGCATAATGCAACGCTTGCTGTTCAGGGTCTCCATAATTTGGAGTAAATGGGATCACCGATACTAACGCTCCAGACCATAACGGTAGGTGTTAATCCAGTATGATGTTGAATAAGACACTATGGGAGAAGGCGTTCACCTCTATAGAGTTTACTGAATAAACTTATATCGCCATAGTCTAGAGTCTAGAGTCTAGACTCTAGATTGTAGCGAGGTTCTGAAGAGACAATTTGTTACCAATCGGCTAGTCATTAGCTGTGCTGGTGAGCCCCTTGAAGCCGAAGAATTCGGTGGTTCAATATCAAGGAAATCCTGTGCAGATGAAACCTTGCACGTAACCCAGGAAGTAGAAAACGTCGACGAACAGTGAAAATAGACAATGATATACCTGTTCCAACGTTGTGTCAACGCACAAGATGACCACCACCGCGAGGATAAGGTGTCTGCCTTTTCATGCTGACATCATATTGTGTACTTTGCCATGATTTCGACTCGTCCATGGTCCATCTCTTACACATAAGTGTCTCTGTTGATCCATTACGCCTCGTATGAATGGAGATTTCGCAATTTGAAAATCCACCATCAGGAAAGGTAGATCATGTGGCTCCTTTCGAACTCAGTTAGCTGTGTGAATGGCACTCTGCGTTTTTATAGAAGCGTATTGACTTCTGGCTAATCATTTGCATAACAGTCAACGACAATACACATATTTTCAACACATCTTTACATTATTTTTATGTATGGCTTGGAAATTTAGAGGATGTTTACACATGCGCGGTCGCTATGTAATTCTAATAATTTGCATATCCTAACCTGTTTTGCATTTCTGTGTTTTTCATTTAGCTTGCATGATTCTTTTATGATGTTTCGATGACAGAAGGGAATTACCTATAAATGTTATTCGTTTTAATTACCTATAGTAATTCACTATAACTCGAACTTATGATGACTCGTAAGTATGTCAGAAATGTTATGAAAAATAATATTAATTATGTTATCTAAATAAATCGTTATGTAAAA
>BMAO01015391.1:0-20967 GCA_019973975.1 Trichonephila clavata | reverse complement strand
AAAAACATATAATATTACACTTTTAAATATATTTGTGGAAATAGCTGTTTCAGATTTGCAAGCAAGAAAATTGCGGCTTTAGAAAAAAAATTAAATTAAAAAATATAATCTATTAGTAATAGGATATTTTTTAAAACTTAACTCTTGTTTTCACCATGTATTATGTACATTCTTATTTCTCTAGATTGGTAAAGGGCGGTATCGAAATATTCACTAGAAAAGGGGGCGCCAGTTCAAAAAAGGTTGAGTAATTTAAATAATTTAATTAATTTAAATAATCATGTCATCTTCTTCGAGGAGGAGTTTTATAATTAAATAATTTTTAAAGACTAGAAATTCCCCAAAAGGATTATTAGCGAAAAGGTCGCGGATAGAACACTCACAAAGTCTTACATAAAGCTTACCATTCCTTCAAAAACTAAGAACTATCAATTTTTCTTTTCTGAAGCTCAATGCGAGACAAACATTGCGAAAGTATCCATAATATTGAGAGAAGAACTTTCAAGCTTCGCGAAAAAAATTCAGTACTAATAGTAACTTAAGTGCTTTATTCTGGAATTTCCTGCTAACACAAATGATTAAAATTCATTTTAATTATTTTTGCATGTATAAATCATTTTTACTGACCACAAAGCACGTCATGAATATAGAATGTGTTTTTTCCACTTCTGTAGGAGTTAGAGTGTATTTCTTGTGTATTCATGAATGTCTCCGAACTCCTGAAATTCACTCGTAAACTCATGAAATGAACTCACTCGTTGCTGGAAATCCCTATGAGGAATATCTCTCATAGCGGTATTTTGACTGATAAATTGAATTTCTCCTGGATTTAGGACTTATCCTAATATAATCGCTGATTTTTAATCAACATTGCTAAAGAAAAAAAAATTTAATACAGAATTTAACTCTCTTAAAGCCAGTTAATTCTTCTATTCTTACTATTTGTTCACAATTTCCCTATGCATATATTGTTCAAATGTATTTTATCATTGATAAAATACATTTTAAAGCACTCAATTGAGCTGAAATTTTATATACACGATTATTTTGGATGACAATACAGTAATTTAATTATAATTAATTGATTAAAACTAATTATTCAATGAATTACAGATACAGCCAAGTTGGCATCATTTTTGGCGACTTGTATCAAAATTGTACTGGTTTTTTTTCCTCACATTTTAAAGCGCTCATTTCAGCTGAAATTTTCTATACGCGGTTATTTTGGGTGACAATACGATAATTTGATTATAATTCATTAAAATGAATTGACTGAAACTAATTATTTATAGAATTACAGATACAGTCATGTTGGTTTCATTTTTAGCGACTTGGCGCAAAACTTTAAAAGATTTTTTTCCCCCTCATGTTTTACAGCATTCAGTTGAACTGAAATTTTATATACACGATTGTTTTGGATGACAGTACCATACTTTGATGATAATTAATAAAAATTAATTGTCACTTAATGTTGTGATTTTGTCATATGTATATACATATTTATATTAATTGTAATTATTCATAAAAAGTAACTAAAATAGATTTTCTTGGTTGGTCTAAGTAGAAATCGACTTTAAATTTTTTTTATATTACTGGTTTAAATGTAGATTCATATACAGGTGCATTTTTAATAGATACTTATAAAAAAAAAGAGCAAAGAAAAAAATTTTTAACCGGCAAATATTTCTTAAATAATTCATCGAAGAAGATGTTTGAAGATCCACAGCTTTCTGTGCAAAGAGCCACTTGTGCGGCTCGCGAGCCGCGGTTTACCGACCCCTGGTGTAGAATATTATTGTGCAGAACATTGCACTGGCTTTCCAAAGAAAGTACACTTGCGAGATTCTACTCCAGGATGGGAAGAAAATTACTAAAGAAAGTAGTGAAAACATCAATTTTCGTGATTTAATATATACTCCCGCCTCGAACCTTTCAAGTTGCAATATAACAAAAAAACTAACGTTAAACATACATATAAAATAAAGAAATAAGATACATTAAATGAAATGCCAAACTCTCAATATTTCTGAAAATGCACTCATGGACAAAAAAATTAGCACACCAAGAAGGAGTCGTCAAAATGAAACGAAATTTTACATACGTAATGACTGCTTTGATATAAGTCAATAATTAGAAAATCAAAGGAAAAGGATAATTTATTTTAAAGAAAAAGGCAAAAGAAACGAAGATTTAATACCCTGTTGAACCCCCTCTAGCACGAATGCACGATGCGATACGATCGGCAGGGACGTCTTAAGACTCTTTGAGGCCCTGGGCCCAGAGAAATCTTAAAATTTTTGAGGCTCTGGGCCCCTATGTAAAAGTAGGCCCTACCTGAGATCTTTAAAATTAAAAAGTATATAACATCCATTGTCAAATACTCCTTCAAACTGCAATTTGAAACAAATAAATGTGCACGACTCTCAAATCTCAAAAACCGAGGGGGGCT
Organism: Trichonephila clavata; assembly: GCA_019973975.1. NCBI lineage: Eukaryota > Metazoa > Arthropoda > Arachnida > Araneae > Nephilidae > Trichonephila > Trichonephila clavata. The sequence continues at coordinate 18,518 of BMAO01015391.1, read as the reverse complement.
CAATCGATGGTTGCATTTCGACTAAATAAGTCGAATAATTGTCCATTGTATTAATCCTTGTACTACACATGGACAACGGTTATCACATAGTTATACAATCTTACCACTTTTGCCAGTTGATATGCAGTTTAAAATTCCCTATTTTTCGAAGAATATGTAAGGGAATAATATTTGCCGATTAAAATTAACCGAATCATGATCTTATTAAGACAGATTCGAGACCAAAACGGGGCCCCCAGTGAAGGCGAGGCTCTGGACCCAGGCCCAGTTGGCCCATGCCTTAAGACGTCCCTGACGATCGGGCATTGAGGCATATATGTTCTATATGATGTCTTGAGACATTTCGTTCCATATTTGCTGTAACCTTGCCTCTAGTTCGTTCAAACTCGTGGGATGCTCAACTCGCCGTCCCAAATGATCCCAGATATGCTCAATTGGAGACAAATCTGCGGATCGGGCAGGCCGAGGAAGTGTAGGAACAGTGCGGAGACAGTCTTGTGACACCCTTACTGTGTGAGGCCGAGCATTGTCTTGTTGAAAAATAGCTCCTGGGAGCCATTGCACGAGTGGCAACACATGTGGTTGCAGGATGTCAGGCACATACCGCTGGGCTATCATGGTGCCACGGATCAATACTAGGGGTGACCGTGTATTGTAGGCAATGGCACGTCATACCATCACATCAGCTGTGGGATCGGTGTGTCGCTGTAAAGCAAAGGCAGAATTGAGGCGTTCATCACGGGGTCTCCCCACACCAACAAGATTGTCATCACTGCTGAGATTGAATCTGGATTCTTCGCTAAAGACGACCTGGTTCCATTTCGCTGCAGTCCAGTTTCCTCGTGCACGGCACCACTCCAAACGGAGGCGTCGATGGGTGGGCGTCAAGGCCAGCACACATAAGGGGCGCCGCGGTCCCAAATGTCCTTCAACCAGGCGCCTTCATATGGTTCGAGAAGACACAGGGGTCCCTAGTGAAGTGCTACCTTTACCTGAATGGCGGCCGATGAAGAAATTGGCTATATGTGTGCATTTTTTACGATGTGGCGGTCTTCTCGACGACTGGTCAGTCGAGGGCGTCCTGAGCCTGGTCTTCGTGTAAATGATATCTCTCGAATGCACTGGTCCCAACACCTCCTCCCAACACAATCAGAGCGGCTTAATTGACGAGCTACTCGCCTAGCTGACCACCCAGCTTCCATCATGCCGATGATTCTTCCCTTCTCAAATTGCGACCGCTGCTCATATTGCCTTCGAAAACGGCGTAATGCCATGTCTACCTCAACTATTCCTTTGTAAATGATTCAGCACACTCAAACAAGCTTTGGTTACCTGTTTTATACTCTCCAGAGAATGACGTTAAACGCCCTCTACCGGCTATACGTAAAGCGCAATCACGCTGCATTTCTAATCATTTGCATGTCTCCCTGGAATGTACCTTCATGCCAAGTTTCGATACAACCCCGCAATAATTTCTTGGTGCACTAATTTTTTTGTCCATAAGTGTATTTATCCAATTTTTTCATAACAAATTTTTTTCTTCAAATTTGGTACAAATGCCACCTCTAAAATTTACCACCTGGACTGGGGTCTGGTTTGTCCGGCCCTATAGCCACCCCTAATGATGCTAGTATAACAAAGATGATGTGAAGGCACAGAATGGTGAAAATCATTAGGTCTCGAAGTCCCTATCCGTCTCTCTTACTCATATCGAACAGCATAATTGCGATACCCTGTATAAGCAGGGGATATGCAAGTGATCACATTGCAATGCAGATGCACATTATAGAAGCTTATAACACCACTAACATGAGGTACATAAAAAAAACCAGTATCGAGCACCAGCCTCGTCGCATTGTTGCACGTAAGGATGTACATGCTTTCCGAGTAAATTAATTTTATGGTCTTACCTCAAGGAGAAAGGTCCTAGTAAAAAAACCATTTTTAATAATTTCTCTTTTTATGAAAAATATTTTATTTTGCCCACAAATTTAATGAAATTTCATTTTTACCAACTTACAACAACTCTCTTATACTCAATGCCTTCCACAAAGAATTTATCTTCGTATAGCATTTATTTTTGCTTTCCACACGAATATGTTGTCAGATAAATACACACATCTACGTATTTTTGAGAATATGATTAATTTTTTTAAGAAAATTAATCAAATTCTTTTAATTGATTGATTTTTTAAAATTAAAAATTGTGTTTAGTGTACTCATGGCATATTTTAAAGTTATCTCTACTTACTGCCGCTAAAAAAAGATTGAATCTCACGCGAGTTTTACTTTTTTCAAACTTAAAACATATATCAATATCAGTATGAATTAGAATGATTATCTTTATATATAATAAATTAGATGTATAAAAACTTTTTTAAGAACAAGCTTTTATTTAAACGCGCTAAAAAGAATAAAATAAACTTTTCCTTTAAAACTTTTTTTACTATCAACTTATAACGTCATTACACAATTTATATGATATAAAAGCTTGTCGCAATATTTAAGTACTCATATTTACTTAGTTTGAATTTTTAAAAACCAAAATCAATCAGGTCAAGTTATTTATTTTACTTGTTTATCTACACAGTTAAATCTCGCGACAAGCTTTTATATCATATAAATTGTGTAATGACGTTATAAGTTGATAGTAAAAAAAGTTTTAAAGGAAAAGTTTATTTTATTCTTTTTAGCGCGTTTAAATAAAAGCTTGTTCTTAAAAAAGTTTTTTTACATTTAATTTATTTTTTACTTTTTAGTTATCGCTGGACAGGTTTCTCAGCTTGTTCAACTCATTGAACGCTGGTTCGCCATCCCGCCATCCCTGGTTTAGCTGAATTAATTCTCGCAAAATGGGGTATTAGACTAAAAACACAATTTTTTCAAATCCGTAATTTTTAAGCAATTTTTTCAATCTTCGTGCAGATTTTGGGTAACATTGTTCTACACACGAAAAAAAAGGTTTAGTGAGATTATCTTCATAAATGACACAGTTATTAAATGTTTAAATAAAATTTTGACTATTTTTGAAAAACTTAAAGAATATATTATTTATTTGAAATATTTTGAAGCTAAGGGATACATTTCTCTAACATATTAGAAGAAAATTTTAGTTGTTTATTAAAAAACTTCAAAAGGCATTTAAATATTTGTATTAATCAATAAAATGCTTAAGACTCAAAACACATTTTGTAATCAAAAAAGAAAGTTTTATCAAATAATGATAATTTTTTGCTGGACATTGAATATCTTCTACGTAAGAATCTATTTTTTTTAATTGCTCAGATCATCTTTAGAAACTTGATTTTGAAAAAATCAATAATTAAATTCAAATAAAATTAACAGATTCTATTTGTAATTAAATTTAAGGACACATGTCGTAGTGTGTGTTTAGATTACTGGTGATAAAATGAGGTATATTTAAATTACTTGTAGGCTTAAAATTAGAAAATTTCTTTAAAAAATTCCTTCATTTTATTATAAAATTATTTTTTTTAATCGAAAATATATTGCATTTCTAGATAATATTTTTCTCTTATTGTTTTCCTAGCGGATTCCTTTTTGATGGGTAAGATATATAAAAAAATGATCTTTCCGATTCTGTAATTATTTTTTGTCTGAATTTCATAGATTAAAGTTAGATAAATTATTTAAAGAATTTCTTCAATACTCCATCTCAGTTTAACTTGTCAGCGTTGAGAAAGGTATACAATGTACCAATCTACTTGAAAAATAGCTCTACTTTTATGTTTTGAATTTAAATCCAAGAAAATAGATAGAAATTTGTAAAAAAATTGCATACGTTGTAGAAATTAGATTATTTTTACGTTGTAGAAATGTAATTATTTTTTAGACAAAGTTAATTAGTACTGTCAATAGCGCAACGTTATGAAATTCCAGTTTGGCTGAAAACCGATTTTCGACGCCAACTTTTGTCATTGTTGTAACAATAAAATTATTACACAACAATGCAGATATATCAAAGTTGGCGCCCAAAACTAGTTTAACGTTTTTAATTAATATCTTTTTAATTAATTGCAATATCGGAATATAAATGGTCAAAACATGCATTGTCATCCAAACTAAACGTGTATACAAAATTTCAGCTCAATGGGAGGAAGATATCAGCTTCAAAATTGAGTTGCAAGATTCCACCCGAACAAATTACATACATACATACATACATACATACATACATACATACATACATTGTAAGTTAAATAAAAGCTTTTAATAATAATAAAAATTAAGTGTGACTGTGTTTGTCCGCAATGGACTCCGAAACTACTCAACCGAGCATAATATAATTTTGCATACTGTGTGTCATTTCGTCCAACTTAAAACATAGGACAGTTTTTATTTCAATTAATGAAGCTATAATTTTTTTATTGCCAGAAATGTGAAGAATCCGGAAAACGGGAAAATTCGCAAAATGTCGCAATGCTCATGTGTCTGTGGAAGCAGATATTGTAAACCAAAATACACAAAAAGTAAGTGCCTGGCTTATTTTGGGGTGTACAATCCAACTTTTGAATCAGTTTCCAAAAATAAGCGTAACTTTGCCGGATAATGCCGGTCGACCGTATTTTAGACACAACGCGGCAGGGGCTTAACGTAAAAACCTTGAATCGTGAAAACTTGGCCCCTGGCGTATTTCAAAACGGATAATCCGAATCTGGTCTCCGGACTTGGAAATTACTGTAACTTTGCCGGATAATTCAGGACGACCGTCTATTACGTCTTGGTGCTAAAAAAGTGTGTTTCTGTTGTAATTCGGGATGGTAAACGAGATTCTAAAATCGAATTTTAGAAATTTTCGTAAATTTACCAGGAAATGCCGGACGACCCTGATACCCCTTTCAGGGACTGAACCTACCTGCTTAGAGGCCAGTTGTATCTAGGGGCGGGAAACGATAATCTGAAATCAGGTTTCAAAAAAAAAAATTCTGCACTAACCTTGCCGGATATTGTCTAAATTAGATGAAAAGGCTTATCATTCGAGTCCCCCACGTCCGGATTTTCATTCCCTCTAACGACTGAACTTGCACGCGCTGGAGAATCAAAAGTCAATTCCGTTGGCGTTTTGGGATGTGGAATGAGAATCTGAAATCGAATTTTAGGAGTTCCGATAACTTTGCTAGATAATGCCGGTCGACCGTATTTTAGACACACCGTAGCAGGGGCTTGCCTTAAAAGCTTTGGAGCGTGAAAACTTGGTCCCTGGCGTATTTAAAAACGGATAATTCGAATCTGATATTCAATCAGAGAAATTACTGTAACTTTGCCGGATAATTCAGGACGACCACCTATTTCGTAAACCGGAGCAGGAGCTTACTCTTAAAGTCTTGGCGAGGGAAAAATGCGTTCTTGGTGTAATTTGAGATGGTGAACGAGATTCTGAAATCGAATTTTAGAAATTCCTGTAACTTTGCCAGATAATGCCAGAGGTCCGAAATATTCGCGGGTAGCAGCACCATCCTAATTGGCCGTAGAGACGCAAAAAGTGGGTCTTGGACGTATTTTGGGACTGCCAATCCTAATATTCTCAATCCAATTCAAGATAATCCAATAAATACGTCGAATAATGCCAGACGAATTAATTTTATGCGAACCATGGCAGGGGCTTGCTTTAAAATTCTTGAGATGTGAGAAATGCTTTCTTGGTGTTTTTTGGGAGGAGAAAAAGAATTTGAAATCGTATTTTAGAAACTCCCGTAACTTTGCCGGATAATGCCGGACGACCGTAATCTCCCCCTTTAGGTACTGAACTTACAGGAGTAGGGGCGTCGAAAATGGGTCCCGAGTGCTTCTCTGAATGGGGAACGAGAATCTGTATTTGGATTTTAAAAGTTTCGGTAAATTTTCTGTTTATTGTTGATGATTACAAAACCGTAAATTTTCAAACCGAGTTTTTGAATTCTCTAGATGTATCAGGAATGTCACCATACAATCTTCGGTTGAAGATTGGTTCCCTGGTTATTCTGCGTGTAACTTAAATCCACCTAGATTATGTGACAGTGCACGTTTGATCATCAACAGAATTACCGGGAACTTCTTGAAGCAAACATTTTGTCTGTAAATTTTATACGATAATTTGGTTCTGTTGTTACGGAATCTGTGCCACATATTAGAAAATCCATGCTTCTCGAATGAGCAACTAGATGTTACATACTCACGTTTGTAATATTGAATTAACGCATTAAAAGAAAGCCACAGCAACGCATGACCGGGTCAGCTAGTAAGACTATACTTTTTACCCTACTGTATTCCTATAATCAATACACACATACACAGTTTCTTACATTAACATGCAAAGTAGAGAATTTAATCAGCATTTATGGAGGTAAATAATGAATTTATAGAAAAGACGTAAATATTAAATTTCAAATAAAGTAAACTGTTTATACTACTTATGTCAGAATATGAACATAATTTCGGAATATATTTTTTTCTATATAAATGTATGAAATTTGAATCATTTTGTTTAGTATTGGTCAAAAGCAGTTTTAGTACTAAACGGAATTTGGAATGTAGCTCATTCCAGTTTATATAGCACAATGAATATAAATTAATATATAAGCCCCTTTTACTCTTGTTGTTATATAATTTCTACACAAATAATTTCTCTTTATGTAAATGCTTTTTTAAAAAAAATATTCAATTTTAATTGTAAAAGCTAAAAAGCTTTTTTCTGAATAATCACATAATTTTTTGAATCACAATTTCGAGGAAACTTTTTTTCTTGACTTAAATATCGGTGGGATTTGTATATATAAAAGAATACTAAAAATCACGTAAACACATAATCCAGAATATTTCACAATGTATTAAAATATTACACTCTTCTATTTCAAGTTTACAAAATGTTTACAGCTTGATATTTTTTTATCAGTTTCAATTAAAGTTTTTGAAGATTAACCAAACCTTTATTTCCAAAATATAATGTGTTTCTGATAAATATGCATGATACATATTAAAATACTATTAATTAGATATTCGCCGAAAATATAATGTTAAAATTTGGGGCAATTTGTAATTGTTCAGTAATCAAACTATTAATAAAAGAATAGTATATCCTTATATAGAAATACTAGACAAAACAAAAAGAAATGCTTTTGGTATTATGTTCGAAGATTAAATTTTTTTTATTTTTCTTCTTTATTCATTGTAATTAACTTTAAAGTAAAAATTTATGACTAAAAAGCTAAATATACACTGGTGTCCAAAAGTTAAGCATAAACCGTAAAATGCGAAAAGCATGGAGTAAATATTTGTAAAATTATTCCAAATTTCTTGCGGATATTAATTGGGTGAAGAAGAAACATTGGGTTTATGCAAAACTTTTCAGTTGACTACGTCCTGCGCGGAACACCGGCGCATGTCGGAACACGGAGAAACCGATTCACGCAGCATAGGCAGTTCAGACAAGTTTCGTGCAACTGCTGTGCGAAGGAACGTTGTTAACCATCAAACAAGGTGAATGATGGCACAAAGACGCCAATTGGACATGTTTACGAAAGGAAGAATCGTTGGAATGCTGGAATCCTCACAATCACAAACCGAAGTGTATCGAATTCTGAATGTGGATCAGTCTGTGATCTCAAGACTGTGGCAGAGGTTTCAAAGAACGGAACATGTTACCCAACAACCAGTATCATGTCGACCAAGAGTCACAAACTCTCGCCAAGACCGATATCTGGTAATAAGTGCGCGACGTCAGAGCGTCAGTACTGCCAGAGCACTGGGTTCGGCACTCACAGTCGCCACAGGAATACGAATTTCGAGACAAACTGTTTACAGGAGTCTCAATCATGTTGGCCTGTATGCCAGAAGACCAGCAGTTTGCATTCCCCTCACGTCTGCGCATAAACGCGCTTGTTTGAACTGGAGTTTGAAACATCAACATTGGAGTGTGGGCCAATGTGATGTTCAGTGACGAGTCCCGGTTTAGTCTGAGTAGTGATTCTCGGCAGGTAACGATGTGGAGAGAACGTGGAATACGTTTCGAACCAAGAAGCATAACGGAAAGACATCATTTTCCATCAAGGGGAGTATTGGTATGGGCAGGCATCATGATGGACGGCCGCACAGACCTCCATTTCTTTGACACGGGGTCTGTGATTGCTCAAAGGTACAGATCCGAAGTTCTTGAGCCTTATGTTTGCTTGTTTCGAGGTGCTGTTGGTCCTGACTTCATATTCATGGATGATAATGCGCCATGTCACCGAACGGTGCTGATTGATGACTTCCTTGAAACGGAAAACATCCAGCGCATGTCATGGCCTTGTAACGTCGTGGCTCCACATTGAACATGTACGCTATGCTAATTATTAAAGAATCTCTCGTTGTATTCTATCAGCCGTCTTTCCGGAGTCTCTTTGCTCCTTCCTTCGTCAGCAGGCCTCTCTCCTGGGTATCTCTCGTGGGAGTCTATCACGAGTCTCTCAGGAGTCTATCAGAAGTCCTCCCGAAGTCTGTCCGGAGTCTCTTCCTCCGTCAGCAGGCTTCTCTCTTGGGTATCTCTCGTCGGAGTCTCCAGCAGTTCATCAGGAGTCTTCTCGGAGAGTCTTCCCTCTCTTTCTGAAGTCCACTCTTTTAAACACTAGGGGCGGGTTCACTCCACGCCCCTCATCAATCCCCATTGGCCGACCTCAGGGTTTTGCACCCGGCACCAACGGTCTTGCACGTCATCCATTCGTGCAGAGATGACAAAAGTCCGGTCCCTCTCAAAGGTTCCCGGCGACAAGGGCCCGGCTGACATCTGGCACTTCAAACACCTCGCCGCCGCCTGCAGAGGCGCCAGCATTCAAGACGTACAATCACTGCCCATGAATAGAAATAATGCAGCGATGCCTAGTCCATAGTGTCCCCCAGACACACCGACGCCGACGGTCCAGCTGTCTGATCCAAAACAATGCAGCTAAAAACACGTTTTCTCCAGCTGTGGTAATGTTTATGAATAGAGGCGCTTTCTCCATTGTGACGACGTCACAACTCCTTCCCCCTGAAAACGTCCATTTCACTGGACTGCTCTGGTCCAATGTTGGATCTGTTCTTATGACTGACTCAAAGAAAGAATGTCTTAACAATGAGATCAACTAGGACAGCAATCCAATAATAAAAAAAACCACTCAAATATGATAATAAGTAAATCCAAAATTCCATAACATTTTACACACTTTACAATAAAAATTTTAATTTCTGATCTTGGATTCTTTCTTAATGTTACATCTTATTCTTAAAAAAATTTGAGTTTTAAGTGAATAAGTTAAATCCTAACATTTTACTATTATCACTATAAGTTAAATCACACGTAACTACTGTACTAGACATCTATGTGCTTACACCTGGCTGAGAGACACAAAAGATTTTCAGCAACACATAAATTTTTGTTTCCACCATATACACACAATACAGTAATATAGTAATATAGACACAAAAATACAAGAAAAAGTTAAAATTAATTAATAGGAAATTTTTAAATGACTGCTTATTCCAGTCTGTTTAATCCAATGACATTTCCATGTAACTTTCTTTAATTAAAGTAAATGATTTTTTTAAAATTACATTAAAAAAACTGTAAATACAAACATTTGGAATTATTTGGGCTAAACAACATTAGTTTAAAGATAAATTTCCATCTTGACACTTTGCACACTTTCTCACAATATTTATAACAAGTTATTCCCCAATTCATTATCTTTCCTACTACAACGTTGTGTTAAAGTGGTAATTATGGCACTATCATTAAAAATACAATTAACCTCGTACTTCCTCAGCTCACGAAATGAACTCACTACATCTCTATTAAGTACACGTAGGAAATTTTCCCACTGCTCTAATTTACCTTTGGTCGGTATGAATTCCGATCTCACACTCCTCAACCCTTCTAATACCAAGTCTATTTGCTTTACACGATTTTTCCAAATTTGCGCCAAGATGTCTATATTAACCAATCGACGTAAAGCAAACTGCGGTAACCGTTCCAAAACCTGAGTAGTTAATTTACATCCATAATCAGATGCGCATACGATCTTAAACCTCCTTTTCCTAATGTAAATGCCAAATGGCATTACGTATGTGGCATACTTCTGATATGTCAGCATGAGTGAACGACGAAAGTACCACTTCCACAAATCCAGTACCGTGACCCACGAGGCCGCGCTATTCATTTTTATAAGACCTTCCATTTTTAACCAAAGATGAAACTCGGCTCGCGTCACCTGGTTCAAACGCGTATACTTAATATACGGGTAAGGGTATCGGTTCACTTTTCTTAACTTAACAGCCGACAGTGTACGATTGAACTGCCCCATCTCGATTACACTCACATCCCTAGGATACACAAACTCCTCTCCCAGAGTATTAATCAATCTCAGGTATATCCAAAAAATTTTAATTTTAAAAGGTTTTCTTCTAATTAACTGATTATCCCTCTGCATTAAAGAAATCTTCCCGGGATCTGGAGGAAACCTTTCTTTATTTCTATCAACGACCATTCGTAAATAGTTAATTCTATCCGGCGGTAATTTAAAGTGCAGTTGACTTTCCCTTAAAACACCCGAAAGTCAAAATCCATAAATAGCTTTACCGGATAGGGGAATTCGGTTTCTTTCGCCATTCCCTCCGAGCTATTTTCTGTAACAAAATTTACAAATTCCGGCCTCCTACGATACAGTTTTACCAAATTTACACGATAAATTGCACTACGATCCCTTTTTCTGGGTAAATCTATCTCGTAATTAAATTCTGAACTTGTCATTTTACCAGCCCCTAACCAATTCTTATCAATACCCTTTGAATTGGAGGGAATCAAACGCATTGTTGATTTATCTCCAACATCTTTCCTAACAACGGCGCACGCGTAAATTTCTTTCCCTTTCCTCTGTTCCGCTTTTATACTAGCTATTGTAGGGTTTTGAAAACTTTTATGACCTACTGTTAGGCCCGCTCCCCTTTCAACTGAGAGTTGACTAGCCTCCTTTTCATCATTCTTAATTTTACAACTCAATGTTGCAGGGATAGTAAAACCCGTATCTACTATCAATCCTCGAGAACTTACTCCTATGTCCTCATGATTTATTACTGGCTGTGCAACCGTCATCACAGCTGTAACACTCTCCTTAACTACCCTTGACCCCACCTTCCATTCACAATCACGAATTCCAAAATTATAGACTTCTTTCCCTCTCTCAAGCCTAGACAGTTTATCCTTCTCTTTTCCTACCCTTCTCACTTCGGACAAGGGATTAACACACGTGCGTTTCACCGGGGGGTCACAAATCTCAATTCTAACTTCAGAAGGCATGGCGGTTTTTTCACTTCTATCAACATCCGGATTACTTACCGGCCTACACTTTTTAATCGGTTCACTAACTTCCCTCGACCGATTTTCTGACAAATAACTCTCCTGTGCGCAATTCTCGACTTTATCTTCTACTTTTAGATGAGATTTCTGATTTTGTAACTTATCTCGGCGTACAGCTCTCAATCGCTCTAATTCTCATTCCCTCATTAGTTTACGCTCTTCAAACTCCCGTTCAAGTTCCCGTTCCTTATTTTCACGTTCAAGTTTTCACTTTCACGTTTTTCATCCAAAATACCCTCCAACAAACATTCAACTAATTCTTCATTATAGTATTCACTCTGACAAATTCTATTCTTAATTTCTATCTTAGGTAAAGTATTATCGGCTTCGACTCCCATTTCTTTCGCCATTTCTACTAATACGTCTTTTCTTTTGCCTTAATAAGTACGCCATGATGCACTAATACACACAAAACCAAATTAAGCTTAATTGTCACAAAAATTATACAAAAACTCAACGCACACTAGAAATACACTAGACCTATAGACTTAACTATAATTCACAAAAATCCTAAAACAAAACAGTACTCTCCACAGTAAACTGAAACAATGAAACAAGTATAACTACTGTATACTTAACTATATTTCACAAATGTGCGCAAATCTTAAAAACCATACAGTACTCTGCACAGTAACTGTACCAACGAAACAAGTATAACTACTGTATACTTAACTATATTTCACAAAAACGCACAAATCTTAAAAGCAATACAGTACTCTACACAGTAACTGTACCCCGAAACAAGTATAACTACTATATACTTAACTATATTTCACAAATGTGCGCAAATCTTAAAAAACAATACAGTACTCTGCACAGTAACTGTACCAACGAAACAAGTATAACGAAACAAGTGGGTCCCCCCCCCCCCAATTCCTACTATTAGTTCACACTCTCGATATTTATTTATCTTGTTCAAATTTTCAATCGTTAGTAAAATACATTTTGAAGCGCTCGATTGAGCTGAAATTTTATGTACATGATTATTTTGGTTGACAAAACAGTAATTTCATTACAATTAATAAAACAATTATTCTAAGAATTATAAATGCATCTATGTTGGCATCATTTTTGGCGACATAGCGACCATTTTGGCGACTTGTGTCCAATAAAACATTCAGTTAAACTGAAATTTGAAACACATTTGTTTTGGATAGCAATGCAATACTTTAATGATAATTAATAAATAATTAATTTCCACTTAATGTTGTGATTCTGTCATATGTATACACATATTTATATATATTAATTGTAATTATTTGACAAAAAGTAACTAAAATAAAATTCTTACCTAAGAAGGAATGACTTATTTTTTTATATTACTTGCTTTTGTTACTTTATCAACAATTTTATAAGCAGTATGGACAAAAATTTGAAACTGAACTGTCTAAATAACGAACTTTGTTGTGTTAAATTTTATTGGAATAAAATCTCAATCTTAAATTTTGCCATCCATTTAGTAGCAATACAAAATACTTTTTAATTTATAGAAATATCATGATAACTTTGTTCATTTCATTTCCTAACTATATGTGTATAATGCTATACATACATAATATATATCTATACATTTTCTATGCTGCAGTCATTTGAATTTTTATTATACTGTATGTTGATAAATGCGTCGACTTCAAAGCATTTCAATTTTGCAGACACGAAAAAACAAACCAGGGTACTACTTCTGGGACCTATTCTGATTTTTAACTGATGAAAAAGTAGCAGTTGAACTCACCTACATTTTTTTCTTTTATCTCTTATATAATTATTTTCACTAATTTAACAAGCATGATAATAGATTTTAAACTGAATGGCTCAGCAAAGTCATTGTTTTGTAATTTTCAGAACAATACACTTACAAATACAAGTAAATTAATGAAGTTCATGTGTACTTTAAAAAAATGCATCCCATAAATGTATAATGCTGTATGGTGAAGAACATACAATAATTTTAATAATTTGTGAGATTCATATTTCACTATTTTTTCCAGAAATCAGGGAATAAATCAGTTCAATACTGAAGAGCATGATCATATAGAAATTGAGAAGCAAGTATCTATCTATATTTTAAAACACTGATTGCATTAACTTTTCCCAATATTAAAAAACATTTATGATAAAAGAAAATTTCTACTTATCAATTTTACTATACTACAACTGACATTTTAAATTTCATGTTATTTTTATTTTACGTTTTTATAAGCTTAAATTCATGAGTAGTTACATATACATGCATAATTATGTAAATTTTTAAAAAAATTCTTTTAAACAGGATAGCGAACGTTACATTCTGATTAAGCCAGCACTTTCCATTCCTTCCTGGATAAGCTTGCCTTTACAAAACAGAATAGAAGCAGAAGGATATTGTGTAAATTCATTGCAAATAGTGATTTGCATATGAAAACCTTAATAAAAGGTTTCATTGCAAGAGATTTTTTTAGTGTATTCAATGTTTTAAATATTGAAAATACCTTAATGTCCACCCAAAATAATTTTGCAACCCATTGATGTTTTTGGTAAAATTAAGGACAGGTATGTCTAACACCACACACACAATAGAACATATGTTTAGTTAATCTAAATTTTACACATCTTCACAGAATTAACAGAGGTACTTCAGTATTTAATTATCTAAAATTAGGATGCAAAAATCTGATATGTAACCATACATGTCGCGCATATCAAAAACAAGTATACATATAAATCAAAAATTTGTTTTACTTAATAATTTTAGAATATTACAGGGAAAAAGAAAAAATATTTCGAGAAGCATTCACTATAGAAATGGAAAAGGTTTTAATTTACTACAGCTTCATTAATGCTTATACTTATGATGAATCAAGTACCATTTTCAAACATTAGAAGTCAAAATCATCATTTAACATTTGTAAAATTACATGTAAAAAAATTATGCAGCATTTTGAAAGTCTACTCTCCTGCGCTATTTTAGGTAAAAGATATGATTTATAGAATTGAATTCAATATGATAATAAATTAAGGCATTAAAATTTTTTAATAAAATGTGTGTATAATAGAATATGTTTATGTCCATATATGGAATATAAAAGTCCTGCTCACTCTTACATGATCAAAATAAAAAAGTCATTTTTGAATCCATAATTCTTTTACAATAATAATAATAATTGTAATGCATTTGTGTGGTATCTATTAGCAGAACATTTGTTTTTCAGAGTTTGACTTAAACCTATCAAACAGATGTACAAATTTTTTTACTATGTATTACAAATAAGCATTATAGGTATTTGCACAATTTGTAGAAGATTTATCATTATAGATTACATTTGCTTTATATCATTAGATTTATTTTTACATAAATATAAAAGACTCATGTATATTATTATTATCCTGCTTATAAGTCCTGAATAAATTTGTTGCATTGAGTTACTTACAAATATTGACCCAAGAAGAGTGCATCAATTGTATATTTATTGAGAATTAGGATCATGAAACCAAATATGGCTTTATGTATAGACATTTGATTCTGTGGGATGTTGTTGCAATATACAGCTAATGGAACTGTTTCATAGGCATCATGGCTCATGAACACAGTAATAATAATAATTTTTTAAAGTTCTTGATGTGTTTTTGCCTGGCAAAATTATTTGGCAGTTTAATACATAAGTTCAAATTTTGGAATGGTATGAGTACTGATTTAGCATTTCTTTGACAAACTTTGAAGTAATTTAATATTTTGCTCAAGTATAATTTGGAAAACTGAAAAGTTTCTTGAAATTTATTTTCCTGGTAAACTAATACTATAATTAGTTAATTATCTTGCTTATAAGTAGTAGAAACTGTGATTTTGATTAGAATGGAACTCAATTTATTCATGATAACTTTAGTAACTTGTTGATGTATAATAATGATTTTAATCTAAAAAAAATATATTTTCACACGTTTTTAACTTCAGAGTGGAATTCTGTATCTTTTTTCCCTCCTTTCTGTCTGATGTTTTTTATATCTTCCATTTTTTTTAAGTGTAAATATAAGTATATATAAAAGATACTTTAGATACATATTAGTGATAACAAATAATGAAATGTCAATACATTTCTCCAAATAAGTTTTTAGTTTGCATGCACTACACATACAATACCTGGTCAAGATACATAACCAGTAGAAATTGCGAATGGAAATTTTATGCAACTATTCATTTTTATATATTGATTGAATTTTTTATCTTTTTTTGCAATTCATTGTGTTGTAAAATAAAATTCATTTTCATCATTGATAAATATTTATTATTATTCAAAACTTTCATATTAACTCAATCCAATATGCTAATTTCTATTTTACAAGTTAAATTTATTTTGGAGCCATCTATTGTTTATAGATAAATTATACTATTTTTTTAAATTATATGTAATTAATATGTAATTCAATAAGAAGAAAATACATTTAAAACTGAGGATAATTAAATTGAATTTCTGAAAATCATTGCACCTTTTCTGATGAAACATTCCCTTAATATTGTATAATAACTTTTAAAAAGTAGATCAACATGTTATAGGCACTTTGCACAAAGACAAGTTTAAAAAAGTATTGAATTTTTGTTATTAAAAATTGTAGATCTTCTGTACCCAGTGCTCGAAATGAGCTTAAACTAGCACTGTTTGAAACACAAAGTATTTATATATAAATAATGATACTAACTTTAGCTATAAAAATCACCAGGTTTGTAAAAAAAACTTTTTTCAGTTTTAAATTGGGGCACAGTTTAGCAAGTTTGAGTTTTATTGCACAACTTTTAAGTACTAAAATATAGTACTACAATATATTATCATGTAGTTAGGTACATCATGAGAATATTCAGTTTTATCTGCAGTTCTCGAATTCAAAAATCTAATTGCAGTATTAGCTGAGAGTGATATTTAGATACATCATTTTCAGTGTAGTGTTTCATCTCTTCTAAATATTGTTTCTCACATCAACCTGAGAATGTTTGGGCCAACAAAAAAAATTAATGATAAAGCTTCCAAGTTATATAGACTATTTTTAAAACAAAAATTAGCTTTGAAAACAATCTTAATTAAATAACAATGAGAACATTCAAAACATAATCAAGCAGAAATGCTTTTAGTAATGAGAACTGAAATAATTAACCATTTCACACTACAAGAGTTGATTGGGCTCAAAAATATTTTTAATTCAATTTAAGAGTGGAAAACTGCTTTAAAATGAAACCAAAACCTAAGCTCTTCAAATATCTTTAAAACTAATTTATTATCAGATCTGAAATTTGTTGGCAAGCTTCTCAATGATATGTGTCACAAGAAAATGTCAAAATTTTTTTTTTAAATGTTTAGGGCATTGTGTGGCCTTAACATAGTATGATTTGTACCAATACATTGTGAAGCCTTTAAAGATGTTATAAAATAATTACATTTAGCACTTTGATAGTCTTAATAATTATTACCTACAAATGTTTGAATTTTTTTTATATAAATCATTGTCTCCTTGGAAAAAAATACAAATCATACTAAAATATAGGATTAATTTTAGAAATTATTTGAAACATGCTAAATGATTTTCATTAAAATTTTTACATTTTGGAACATACAAAATTTTTTTTAGCTAGTTTAAATTAATAATTAAAATTATTTAACTTGCATCATTTATCAACATTTAATTTTAATATTACATGATTTATACAGTGAACATGTGAAAATTTTATTTTTTAACTAAGAAATTCATTGCAATTTAAAAAATGCATTTTCATATTCTTTTGAAAGACTATCAGTGACATTGCTTCATTATGTATTATGAAGAGTATTTTTTCTAAGATGTATTCAAAAGAGTTTTTTTGTCAGTTTCAATCTTTATTTGCATTAATATGGATATTAAAATTGAAACATTGTTATTGTATACTAATTTTTTAAACAACTGTTCTATAAAAATTCCCAAGACATAGTAAATTTCGAAATATATGATGAATCTGTAATGAAATAACACATTTGCCAGCTTTGATTGTCTGACTTTACTTAGTAATTATCATTTACAAAGTTTGAAATTTCTTTTAGAAATTTCCTTTAGACTGTCTTCAAAGTTTAAAAAAGAAAATACTCTTCACTATTAAGTTAAAGAAAAATCATGTTAATACATAATTTTTAGAATAATGATTAAATTTATTGGATTATTCTTTATTACAAATTATTTCTTATGAGTTATTGAATTGCATATAAATTGTCTAATTGATGTAAAGCAAACAAATATTTCCTTACAATTTTAAAAAATAAAAGAATATTAACATTAAAAACTTTGATGTCCTAATAATAATACTGAAATGATTTTCAAGAACAGCAAAAAGGAAACTTTATATGAATATTAGAAAATAACAGTTAAATTCACAAGCTTTTTGTAATTACAAGAAGTTTCTATGTAAAAAAAATATAATCAATGTCACAAATTCGGTAAGAATAAATACCTGCGCTTACAAAGAATGGGTCAGGAGCAATGAAAACCTAAAACAATCCTTAGAAATGCCACAACGCTAGAATTCACGAAATCCCAGGAGGTCTTCACAGCACTAAGACACAACTAACAGTGTCTAGAAATACAAATAAGCAATATATTCAGGTAACGGTTATACATTTACATGGAATCTTATCCAATCATCATAATAAGTTGATTAACAGTCTTTCGTCCTATTCAACAGCCGAAGTATTAACTAATCGCTCTTGCTGACAGTAGACAAAACAAATTTTGTTTTGGCGAGCCACTCCCTATTTACAGTCTGCACGAATTTTTCGAGAAAAATTCGCTTACATCATGAATTTTGATATTATTATATTTCTCATATTTCCAGAAGCAATTTGTTCAATAGAGAGTTGCATAATTTTTTAATCACAATGTGGCTGGCACTAATAAAAAATAATTACTAAACCTAAAAATATACAAAAATTCGAAGTCAAAGGATAGAAGTATAAACTAAACTTAAATATAATACTATAAACTAAAACTATATATATTTAGTCACAATACAAAAACTAAAATAGTAGAAAATATATTAAAACTATTTAATGTAAAAAGAATTTAAAGAATATAAATAATAATGTTTGCAAATTCGAAAGTTAGCGCGCAATCACAAGTGTCATACCATTAGCTGTTATTTGTTTACATGATAGCACGTTGT
>BMAO01015390.1:0-16012 GCA_019973975.1 Trichonephila clavata | reverse complement strand
TAATAAACTATGGAACTTTAAACCTTACAACATAGATTTCTTTATTCAAATAGCTATTAATAAATTAATTGGTGTTTTTGAATTTAGCAGTATTTAGTAAAATGTTTATAGTTTATTATTATTTTTTCTGATTTATTTGAATCTAGAAATTTACTGCGCTGTATGAATTAACCCCTCTTAGCGGTTTGAACGTCTTTTTTCCGCACGTCTAGAGATGCTTCGAAAACGCACCACACGTCTTTTTCTTCACTTCAAGAGATGCTTCAAAAGCGGGTAGGCCGTGTTTTTCTGAATCCTTTCCCTCTTTTATGGTTTAACACATGAAAGATAATTAGGGAGGGTTGTAGCGACACAATGGTCACAGACAGGAAGTTTTTACAGCTCTCGGGGAACCCTGCGTTTTGACCCTGAAGCAATCGTAAAAAAGTTGGGAAGAATTTCTTTAGACACCTTAGTGAACGAACTATAAGTTATAGTGTTTGTAATTTAGCTTCATTTGAGATATTATTGCGTTTGAATTAAATAAATTCTTTTTGCACTTTTAGCAATTTAACTTTTGTTTTTCAAGTTTTGAAAAATGTTCCAACGTATAAATAAAATATTATATAACTCACTTTTGATTTTATATTAATTTGAAGTTTTAATAAGTTGGGACTGTAATCTGCTATTTTATATAGTTGGACAAATAACTTTTTAAGTATATTCTCTTTGTTTGATTAACTCGTATTATTTTCTTCATCTTAAAATGATGAAACGGAAAAGAAGTTTTTAAAATATATAAATCTCTATATAATATCTAGAACTATATTTAATTGCTTCACTTTTCTTCTCTTAACCAATGTTTTCAGTTTTTAAACCATGATTATTTCATTATAAGGTGTCAAAAAAGTTAATAAGAAACCGAACGCTTCAAAATTTAAAACCTTTTAAACTTTCCAACTACTAAAAATGAATAATTTTTAAACTTTTGCATCAAATTATTTGTAAAAAATTCTTACGCTTTCATAAAAATAAAAATGAAAAAACTAATTCAGATCCATTATTTATTTATTTTTAATTTTAAAGCCAGGTGTTCAGGACGCGTATTGTTACAATACACCAAATTATATTTGAATTTAAAAAAAAATGCTTGAGTTTCAGTTTACTTCAGAGAAAACATGAATGAGGGGTTTTTTATACCAATTCATATTTTTAACCTTGAATATTTGAATAAATAGGAATTAAAAATATTCGGATACATTTACAGTTGACATTTACGCATATAAATAAATATAAAGATAAATTTGAAAAAAATTTTAAACATATTTGTTTACGCAAAATTTCTAAATATTTATTTTTTTAAAGCTAACTGAAGAACAAGTAATTAAAATCTAGATATCTATTATAATTAACATTCAGAAAATATCCAGATTTTCATACAAAACTAGGAATTTTATGTTAGAAATTGTATTTGAAATTTCAGAAAAAAATATTTATGTATCGTGCACATACTCAGTTAAAAATTATTTAAAATAAGTACTAACAATTCTTCGAATAAAATATTAAATTAAATTTTAACATAAGAATCTTAAGCATTTTAATGCATTTCGTAAATTTCATACAATTCGGTTAAAACTGTATGTTAAGAGCAAAAATTATGCTGAAAATTGATGAATATACAATAAATTTTTAAGTAGAAGCACTACTGAGAAGCTAAAACACAGGAATGAAAAATTATGATCATATCTACAAGAGTTTTTGAACTATCTATTTTAAAATTCAGAAAATCTCTGCGTTACGTTATACTTAATATTAATTAAAAAGTCAACATAAATGTAATGTAATGCTTGAAGACGCATTCATATACTATTAAAAAAATTATAAAGGGCATTGTTGCGAATGTTAAGAATTTCATATAATTTTAAATTCAGATTTTAACAGATTGACGTAGAAGAAAAAACGAACATCTAACATACAGGATGCAGTCTGCAATACATAACCTTGATAAACAGAAGACGGCATTTTCACTTGCTAGAGCAGAGCTGGTTTAGGTAGGGGTGAGCTGGGAAAAAAGTGAGGGCCCAGCGCTTTTGACGGGTGCCGCACAAGAAATTGCAGTTTTCAGGAAAAATTATAATAATTACAAATACAAAAATAAGTCTTGCAGTTTTTTCATACATTTTTATTAACATGAATTGGGGAATTGATTTCCAATATACTTTGTTGTGTTTCACAATATTTAAGCCCCTCATGCGGCTCACCTTCTTTAGGTGAGTACGGGTGTCACAATCCCGAGGTGCCCTAGTGATCTTTTCCTTTTCCCACGGGGTTTACTGTCTTTGGCAAACATGGGCTTCACGAACCCGGGGTACCCTAGTGATCCTTCTCTATTTTCGACCCTCTTTCTTGTCATTCAATTCATTCTTTCTTTCTCTCTTCCCGTCTAGACCACAGATATTAAAACAAATGTTTGGCGCAGTATAGCCGAAATCGGCTCTTGCGCCAATAAACCCCAAAATCACTCACTCACTCACAATATTTAAGGTAACAAACCATAGTTCTTCAGATATATTTGTTCTACTTTTCATAAGCCGTACTCCTATTAAAACTTATGCTTCCGAAATACACCTTTTGTAATCTTAAGAAATTATATAAACTATAACGGTTAATTTTGTAAATTATTAAATGTTCCTATTTAGCCATTTCCGTCCAAACAGTTCAAATGAAAAAAATATTCGGATTCACCCATTCATTAGGAAATTGTATGATTCCAGCAGTAAGTTTAATTTTTCTCCATATAGGATTGCGTCACTTCGAGGATACCCCTTAGATAAACGTTTATATGCTATCCACTGTAAATTAAACATTTTTCTTTTAATTATGTTTATTTCAGGAGAAACTTTGATTTATTTTGTTCATGCAATACAAGATTTAAATAAATTACTTTTTTCTTGTCAAACGTATTTGCTTAATAATATATATATTTGCGTATTATATTAAAATTTGAACTACCCAAAATTATATGTTTTTGTTCCTCTAAAAACTCTTAGTATTTTAGAAATGGTCTTACAATCCGTGTACGGTTTATATGTTCTAAAATGAAAAATATATTTTTATAACTGAATTTTTGTGCCTCGTTTATAAAAATAAAATATTGCTTTGGGCTATAGCTTATAAACGTACTTAAATAAGTGGAGGAACAGTATTTTCACATAATATGAATATTTTTGACTGGAGTAAGTCAGATATTTATATTTCAGTTCCTTTACAATTTGAATAAAAGTTGTAAGCAATTTTATGAAGAGGATATTGAGTATAAACTCCTTGGCTATTTAAAAGTAAAATGTTTATTTTGATACCCCACAGCTCACATTCTAAAATAAGACTCATTTACAATCATATGATCAGCTTTGGTGATATTTAAATTTTCAAAAATACTCTACAAGTACGAAAACATTCTTTCAAAACCATACATCACATCTCATTCTCTGTCTTCTCCACAGCAGGCATTATTTTTTATATTCAAAAAATTGAATACAGCATTTCCGAATGTTATTTTTTTTAAAAAATTAATATGAATACACTGCGGAATTGTCGGTTAGCTTCACTGAGCAAAATTGTTTTAAGTGTACTGTTTTGAAAGACAAAATTAATTGGGAGAAGTTTTTTTCTCATTAGAATTTGTAATGATTGAATTGTGTGAAAGTTGTATTTATCGGTGAATTTTCCGTTTAACACTAAAGAAACAGAAAAATAAAAAATTTAATTTTAATAGAAAATGGTTAGAAATACTTGTACCATTTTGAAGAAAAATATATTCCCATTAAAATAAAAATAAAAAATTTGACTAAATTTGCTTTTTGCTCCGTCACAAATGCCTATGTAAAGAAGGTATTTTTGCTTAGTACAAGTTGTTTGACTATGAAATAAAATTTAGATTTTTTCCGAAAAATTAATTTAACATAAAAACATCATTTATAGGATTAAAATATATATAAATTAAAAGTATTGAAATCCCTCTTTATGTTACTTTAAATTTAAAATATAATTGAATAGATGAAGATTGATTTCATTTCATAAACATAATCGTCGTATGTAACGATACTTCATTTATCCTCTTTTTGTTTAAAAAGAGAGAGAGATGGTCACTTTTACTCTTTTTTACATAGTTACTTTTTAAAAAACATTACGATGTATTTGTGTTTTCTTAGTCTCATATTCCACAATAAATACAAGGTACTTTTTCCTGGCTCAAATCGTTAGTCCAAAATAGTTTATTTTTCTTAAATTAATTTTTTTAAATTTTGTTTTGTTTAAAATAAACAAGTATTTTTCAACTTTTGTAACAAGTTTCTTTCTTTCGAGTTTTTTTTTTAACTCTTCACTTTTATTGTGACTTAACCGATCAAACAACCCCGTGGACCCGCTTTTTCCACCCAAAATTCGCACAAGGCAACGTCACAGCTGTGGACGAGTTTTCTCCCGGTTTTAAAGCAACAAAGAGGCCGAACTGAGTAATAAAATCTTCCCCTGTAGACCTCCCGCTAACTTTAAAGGGGAAAGGAATTAAATGTGTTACACTTTCGAAGGAATTCTCAAAAAAGAAGTAAACGCTTTCGGAATGATTTTTCAGGACAAGGATGAACACTCAGAGGGTTAATTACTCTCCCAACGTGGTGCATTTAAAATATTGAATTTAAAGTATTCTCGTTTGTCATGAATATTAGTAACTATTTCATTATCTTGTAATTTTATTTCTATATCAAGAAAATTTGCTTCAGAGTTGTTACTATTTGTCTGTATTAAATTAAGATACTGTGGATAGAAATTAGTTTTAGGTTTAAAGTTGACTTTTTTGCCAAAAATGATTTTATCATCCATATAGCGAAACATGTAATATTCGGAGTTGTCAATGAAGCTATTTTCAAAATAATAAATATATATATATAATCAAAAATTCTCTACAAGAGAGAGATGAATAAACATGATTAAAACTGAAAAGAATTGAAATTGCAAGATAACCAGACAAAATAATTTAAAAGGAAATATGAAAAAATAAAATAATGAAAAAGAGAGGGAATTATTCAAATATCAAGTTTTTATATGCAGAGAAAAAACATGGAATAGGACATTAAAAAAAATGCAGTTATGTGTTTAGGGAAAGGAAGTAATTAGTTATTTGTAGAAATGACATCGTTGTTTAGGGAATATTTCTTCCAGTTGGTAAGGCGCATGAAAAAAAATTTCAATGATATTGTACTTCTTGGAATCTCCAGTAAATATATGAGCTTGACTCCTCTTAAATTTAACGTGAGAATTAATTTTTATTTTACCTGCCAAAAACTAAGCATGATCTTATTTGCCCAAAACTAAAACTTCAGTGTTTATCCCTTATCGGAAATCACACGGTCTTTAATACATCCGGTTGACCATGATTGTAAAAATATGACACCTCTAGAGTGAACAAAAGTTGCTTTTGTGAACACCATGTAAACCTCACTTGTTGTTTTGCTATGTGTTGTCATGTTTGTTTCATGTTGGTGTTGTCCTTTCTACTCTACATAATTAAATAAGAGTTGATTCAAATGTATCCAGCCTCCTAATGTTTTCCATTATTCCAACAAAACCACACAAAAAATTGAATACCAAAACGCTTAAATCAATTTTGCATCACTTCCTATATTTAAAGTATTCCCCTCATTATAGTTATGTTCCTTTTCTCCTAAACTTATAACCATGTACGAAAGTTTGAAACTAAACTACACTCACAAATTTGTACGTGTAGAAATTGGTACTCATCATCCAATCATTCTACAAAGCCTTTCTAAATATACAACTTAATGCAAACATAAATTTAAATAACCATTAAAGCTGAAATATTCTTCCGGACTTTCTTAAATTTATTTACTTTGAAAAGGACATTCTTGAAAATGTTTCTTTCCAAAATAAGATAGCAACCTTAATGCTAAATCTTCCATCCGTTAAGACCTCCTTTAGGAGTAAAACGAGATACAGTTTCTTTAAACAAAGACAGATAAAGAAACAAAAAAAAAATATTCTTAAGCCTTAATTTACAAGTTGCCACTCGATTACAATCTGAAGTTCGAAGTAGTCGAAAGCAAAAACTAGGTTGAGGAAGGACCATTAAGGAGAGACCGAATTCCCAACGACCTGCCAAATGTTCTGCCATAAATATGGAATTGACTCCGGTCTTCGATTTTTAAGGCAGAAAAACATCAGCTCATTTAGTTCTGAGGGTTTTTTATTTGCTGGGAAATTTATTTTATCTTATTCAATTTTTTTGCTTACTTTTCTCATTTAATTGCTTGCAGTTTTTTTCTGGACACGTAATTAGCTGATGAGACGTGGTACTTAAGCGGTCATTTTGATGCTTCCTTTTTGAATATTAAACTCAAGGTTATCACCTGAGAGAGGATAAAAAATATGCAAATTGTCTCCTCATAATGGAATTTTAAGGACACTTTTTAGGAGGACTTTATCGCTATGTTAAAATAACGCTACAATATTCTCTTTTTTTATCGATGAGAACTGAAGAAAAAAATATTTGGAGAAAAAAACGATATAAGTACTAGAATTAAAAGTAGTTTAGAGTCCAATCTAATTACTTTCGTCATATTGAGCGCATGATTAATTAGTTTTTTCCCAATCAATTGAAATTAGAAGTTAAAAATAAGTAGTTTTTTTCAATAGAATAATTTTTAAATGGTAAAAATTTGAAGATATATCTTTTGTATAATAGCATCATTTTATACATTTCTCTTTAAGACAGAGGGGAAAAAAGATTACTGAAATGAAATGTAAGATTCGTTAAAATATTTCTAGAAATTATAAATTATAACTTATGAATGCATTACTAAATTTACGATGTTACTTGTTTTCATATTTGTTTAAATTATACATCTTTCGGATATAAATCGTATGAAAAGGTTATTTCTGCACAGTCTTAACCTAATTGTTTTGTGCTATTTTGAAAGTATTTATTTATGTAAATTTTCTGAGATTTATTCAATGAAAACTCTAACTTATACTTCCCTTTCGACAGCGCGAATGATAAAGTCACCAACAATGATACAACCGACGTCAAACGGAATATTCCTTATAAATGAACCTTTTACAACCACATTTTCAAACAAGTAGTGGTCTTTACACCAAAATATATTGAAATAAATGAGAACTAACATTTACTTGGATAAGTTTTTTTATGTATTCGTGTAGATGTCGTTAATAAAGACTGCTTGAGAAAATTTGTGTCAGTGAAATGCAAAATTACCAAAAATAATTTTCTAAAACCTTCTCAATAATATTTCATTTAGAATAACTTTTTCTGTATATAACGTTAAAAAATAAATAGACGTGGTAAAAGAACAACTGTAAACTGTGTTTGAATTTTGTACTACAAGGAATATATAATTAAGAAAGATAGTTTTAAAAATAATAAGATATACATATTTTTTATAAATATAATTATATACATTTCTCTAATGAACTAAAATAAATTATACGGCATGCTTACTCTGCTAATGCTACATTATAATTTAGAAGATTCAATTTACCATTTTCATCAAAAATGTTATAATTATATATAGTTCTTTTCAATATACATTTTTTTTACATATGAAACATTTTCAATGAGATACCATTCAAAAACAATTAATCAAAGCTGTTAATCATATTACATGTTCGTTATTTTAAAATAGATAATATGAATCCATTATGTTACTTCATTGTTCATTTGTGAGCAAAATTATGTTTAATAACAATTATGTCGAAACCTGTACATGATATTCTTAATAATTTATGAAAAATCACCTAGTACAGTTTCATTTGTTTTGAATAAATTTTTGCACTTTCATTTTCAACTGAAACTATAATGATATTCTCTTTAATTATGAGTCGATTTGTGGATTATCATTGACAACATTCCACTGCGTCTGCGATAAATTCTACTAATTCTCAACTATTTATCAGATTTTGGAATCCGCCTTAAATATTTGATGAGAACATTGACTACGCATTTATAACAGGAAATTACACTGCGGATATCAAGCGAGAGGAGCTTGTGTGCGTAATGTATTTCATATTATTGGCTGCGAATAAATGCACTGATGAGTTTATTGTTTAGCAAATTTACCTGATCTTCATTTCCAGCGATGGAATGGGAATGGGATATCATTATAATGCCGGAAATATATTGCCATGTTTACACAATAAACGAGTATTATTAACGAATTGTTATTAATAGAGAATAATTTCATATTTCTAAGTATACCTTTCGAATTGAATGTGCAAGAAATTTTTGTGCTAATGAAATATGAGTTACAATAAAATAATGTGGGAGGAAGTAGGCGAAATACCTCACAAAAAAGTAGTTGCTTTAGTACTGATTGAATGATTGCTACAATCTATCATAAGCACCATAATTTTAAACTTTAAAATTAATTATCATTTGTGTACCTAACGTTTCAATGTTTTTAATAATATTGCATTTAAAATATGTATTGGTACTATAACACTGAAGACAATAGCAAAAACTGTTCTTTGTTTCAAGAAGTTAATACTAAATTCAAAACATGTAAGAGTTTTAAAATAAGTTTAGGAAGCTGCATTGGAATTTTTTTGCATGTATATAATAGCATGATTGTGTATGGAAATATATTTAGACAAACTTTTCTGCAAATTATAGCATCCGTTAAAACGCATAAAAACAAGTTAATTTTTTAGAACAGAAAAATATTTAGTGATTCTTATTACAATAGTAGTTTTGTGAGAAATACAATTTTTTTCTAAAAACAGTGAATGAATAATCTGTATCTTAGGCTGAAAGAAATAAAAAACAAAATGACTTTAAAATATTAGATCTAATTCTGTATCCACACGTAATATCCAATATTGACCCAAAAAAATCTATTAAAGTTTATATTTTCTAAAGGACATATATAATCAATATTAACAAAACAGAGATAACAAGCGTGAAAATTAGGCATATTTAACTGGATAAAGGAAGTTTTAAATGTTATTGATTCATGTTTTAACTATAAAAAAAATATCTCGCATAAGTAAGTGGAGCATGTTTAATTAAAAAAATGGGGAACCAATTTTCTTCAAAAACCTCATATATTATTAATTTTAATATAAGACTATTTTTTCATTCAAATGTAAAATTAATGAAATAGATTTACAATTTAAAAATAGAATCACGACAAATTTTAATTTATTTCCTTTTAAACTTACAATCTGCACAAATTTTCAACAATAATACATTAACTATTGTAATAAATCAATACTTAATCCGGCTGACATACAATTTAAGGTTTGTATTTATGCAGAGAGGTAATATCCGATTTAAGAAGCTCAAAGTAATCTTGAATGACTTGCAAGAAAATCAGATTGGTTTGATTCGGAAATCAATCAGTCACACATGATTGATGGATTATAATACTTGAATATCTTAGGGAAAATAAAATTTATTTTGTATTGAAATGTTTCTATTTAATCGAACTTTAAGTGTCTTAAGATGCTAGCTTCTTCGTATTTCAAGCAAGTAAACTTAAATTTAACATGAAAAACTTTCTTCGAGGAAAAACCTGTTTACGTTTAAAACTCATGAATTATAAAAAATAAATTAACTGGATTAAAAAACTAAAATTTGTGTACCAACTGGAGAAAATACATAAGAAAGTTTTAATATAAATATTTTAATTCAAATATAAATCTTAAATATTATGATTGTCTGTTATATGTAGTTTATAGGAGTTTTAGAAACGGTAGTTATATATACATATATATGAAGGTCTTAAGACAAAATTTATAATTACGAAAAAATGTCTTTAATTTCAAAATGTTTTATATATTAAGGAATTTGTTTGTAAGAATTGTTGAAAAAAATTTCAAAAATTTCTTCCTTTTTAATATACATTAATGTGCAAAAAAGATATTTTTTTTGCTAAATTTTCTGTAATTTTGTGTACAAAATCAACTAGGAGATGTGAAGTACATATTACAGTGTTAAAATGTACTGTTTAGTTTGTTCTCATTTCCACAGTTTTTCAGGGAATTTGAAAATTTTTCGGGACTTTTAATCATTTTTCACGGCGATTACACAGAAAAAGTTTTATGGTTCTAGGTTAATTAGGAGAAATTTTCCAGCTAAATATACCTAGAACGTCTGCTGGTGTCTTTTCAACAACAATTCAATTTATAATTATAAATAGCTGTCAGTCAGTGAAAGATAGTTCACAAAGTAGATACCATTAGTAAAGCCAATTTCAGTAAATAATATCACACATTTATGAGACCTTTAATGAGCTGTTTTTAGATCCACAGCGTAAATGAGCCAGTTATGCTAAAATGGTTGTGTCTAAGTGATTACTCTGAGATGATGACTCGTAGAAAAGGTCTAAGCCCTGATGGAATTACAAACTTGTTGTGAGAACTTTCTGAGAACAAATCGGATGGAGGGGGGGATCACATGCTCTAATTTAGATTCCGATGAAAACATAAAATTGTGTAAAAAAATAGTGAAGAATCTGAAAAAAAGTGCAGATGAAATTGATAACATTCCAGTAAATGTTGATATATATGTCGCTAGAGATGGGATACTACCTAATAGTGAAGTTCTAGGCAGATTTACGATTCAAAATGTTTTGTAAAAACCTACATAAAGAAAGAAATTTTAAAAATCAGGTACATACTGAATTTAAAGGAATTACAAGTTCGTTGAAATGCAAAAAGTACGAAATTTAAGAGTGTAATGGAAATGCAACAGAACAATTGTGTGTACCTTGCATGGAAATGGTGTACGAAAAATGTACAGAAGGAATTGAACATCACTGTATTTAATAAAAATGAGGTATGCACAAAACATTATGCATGAAAACGATAAATGATGACCACAAATCCTGCTTTTTCACAAAAATTCCGCTTTTCCTCAGTATACTAATATTTATGAATATTGTTGTACTTCATTTTACAAGATTAAGTAATTTGTTTTGTTACAGTTTTTAGGATATAATGGTCATCTTTTTTTATAATTAAGTGGAGTATATATAATATAAAAAAGTCTTAAAACTAAACGCTACTAAACGGTAGTCTTGGAATTAATTATTTGTTACAATCATTTTATAAACTTTATATCACGGTGTCGAGTTGACATCGGCGGACGTTTAGGGGTAATCGAAATCCTCGATGTTCTAACATTAAATAATGGAGAACGTTTGATAACAATAAAATTAAAGGACGCGTGCAGTGTGGAACAAACCTGCAAAAGGGTTTCTTCCCTAATGATTAAGTGGTATCGATTCTTCACACTCAATATCAGATTCTACGATAGTTATTCCCCTTTCCCAATGAGCACCTTTATGAGTTCTCTGGAAATGATCATACTTCCATAAGTTTCCCCAAAGCATCCCGCACATGTTAAGTAGGCTTTAAATATTGGAAGCTCACTGAGAAATCCATTCTACGGATTTCTTCACTTTGTTGAAGCTCCTAAAAAACATCGTATCTATGTGGCTGTACGTTATCTTCCATGTAGGAATATTAAGATGATATGCACCATAGGACAAAAACACCTTGGAAGGATAATTTCATCATTGAAAAAGATCTTTGATGAATTCACTTCTGTTGACAATCTGGAGCTCCTTCTCCAATTCGTCATAATTCCACCCGAAATTAGTATTTCAAAATAATCTATGTGATCTATATCGCTGATACTAGAGTTACTAAAGCAGAGCGATTACTAATAATCTCTAATCAAACTCTCCAAGGTTGTAGGTGGGTGTTGTATCCATAAGAAATCACAAACACAACAATAAATGAATCCAAATTTATTAATTTTATTTTATTATGAAAAATATTTAATTTTTGTTAAAAAGACTTTCGTGAGCTATCTAATCATATTGATCAAACATTACCGACTTCTCTTCGTATAAACTAGTATAGGAAAGTATTGATCACAATCTAAAATTAAAACGTGATAGTATTGATGAAATAGTTAGGCTGTTTACTTTTACACCAAAAAAAAAAAAAAAAAAAAAAAAAAAAAAAAAAAAAAAAAAAAAACCAATGTATGTGATGTGAACTGGTCGTTGTAAATGACATGCGACGCTTAGGTACCTATTATTACTCTGCTATATATATTTTAATTCTCCCTTCCATAAACTATACAACTTTTTGGTCAAACCTCAAGGGAGGAATAACTAAATTAAATTTTCGGCTTAATACTTTGTTCACGCAATAGTACTTTTATTACTCAAAAAATTTCAAATAAATCATTATCAATGCAAATCGTTTTGAATTAAATCAAGAATCCAAAATAAGATGGCAATAAAGCATCCTACTTTCTAATGAAATTAATAATAATAACCTCATTCACTATAGTATAATTTTCTGTTTTAACACTATTTCAAAAGTCCAAATGTTAATGTGAATTTGTTTTTTTTTAAAATCATAAAAAAAAAACATTTTTTCTATTATAATTGTTAATTAAATGAAACAAGGATGAAGTCAGAATTGAAATTTCTTGACTGATATGAGAATATAAGGTCAATTCTAATCAATCTTTTGCATAAAATCTTTTAATAAAAACATTTTAGTTTTGGGTGGATTTTCATATAATCGATTTTCAGTTGACAAAAGTTAGCAATACCCTGTTACATCCAATTAAAATTGCAAAATAATAATTGTTGCTTGCCATAACTATTTATCAGAATTTTCCAAATATATAGTATATTTTAAAACTCTTTTTATCAGGTTTCAAAATTACGTTATACTTAATTCCAGTTTTCACTTTTATGATATAAGCAAATGGCAATGTGTAACTTTATTAAGACTTTTTATTAAATACTGTATCTATAAATATATATATAATTCAAAGTATACACATTCTAAATATATATATTTATAGATTTCAATTCAAAAATATTTTATACAATTAAAACCCTATTCAGTATTTAAAAATTAAAGTGAAACATTTCATCTATTTGTCAAAAAAGTTGCTGTAAATCTAAAGGACAAGAGTATACCAAACAATATCCAACAACAAAACACTTAAGTAAAATTTTACTGTGGAGAAACACCTGTAAAAACAACTACAGCGGAATGTGTCGTAACTTTTATTTTTGAAAAGAAAAGATAAACTTGTTAGGAGTTGGTTCATTTGCTATTCTAATCAACTTCCTTGTGTGGAACAGAGGTATTCGTTAGCAAATGCATCCTAAAAGTAAACTAGAAATTTGTATTGTTGACTTAAAAATGTGTGATGTTACTAATAATCTCTAGTCAGACTCTCCCGGTTGTAGGTGGGTGTTGCATCCATAAGAAATCACAAACACAACAATAAATGAATCCCAATTTATTAATTTTATTTTATTATGAAAATTATTTAATTTTTGTTAAAAAGACTTTCGTGAGCTATCTAATTATATTGATCGAACATTGAAATGTGCATACTAATTAGGCTGTACATAATCCTGCAGTACAGTCCCTCTAAACTTGTATGCGGTTGTCCGCTAAAATGCGTCAAATGAAACTCTAGTGTTAATGTAATAAGCTCACGAATTGTTGATTAAGTGTCAAAGGCTTTCCAGTATCAACATCTGTTCCATTTCATTATTAATATATATTTAATCTTAATTACACACTCATTTTTTTTGTAAGAAGATGTTAGTTAAGACTGACAATAAAATCAAATAAAACTTATGGTTATTTTCAAGAGGGAAACGTAGCGAATATCTTGAACTTCGAGATCTGTCTGCTTTAAAAAATGTAAGAAAGTTTTTAAGACTGAAATTAAAATTGTAGAATTATAAAGAATGGATTAAAATTATCTAAAAAATTAATTATCTAAACCGTATTTTTAAAAAAATAGTTTTACTTATTAAGTAAATTTATAAAAATACAGTCAAGATATTGAATTACACTTACTTTTCTAGAATATTCAGAAGTATATCTCCGTTATCAAATATGAATCGTTAAAATAATTTTTATAAAAAACTATAAAAATAACAGAATACAGACAAAAATATTCATGCACGTATTGTTTGCTATTAAGAAGAGATTTTCATAAATTAGAAACATCCTTCTTGACATTAATAATACATTATGGCAAAATTGTATTATAGGATCGACTGCTGATTCTTAGAACTTCTTCATCAATTTAATACAAGTTTGGGTTTAACTGCCTTAAACATCTCTTTTCAAATAAAACAAAATAAATATTTTCATCCAAATAAAGCACTAACAAAGTCAACCCACTCTTTCTGTACACATAAGACAGCTCTCAAGCACAAAAATTGTACAAGATAATGAAATGAATTCTAAAGTTTTTAAACAGTTTTGAAATAATACGAAAAAGGTATCCTAGTGATACTGAATGCAGTGATTAGAATGAATGTAAGTTAATTACTTCGCTCGTGATTTCCAAATGTGTTAATTCACGAAACAGGCCAGAGGGGAGATAATATCGATTTAATAATCTCCATTTTTGGCGAGGAGTAAGCTTTCATTTGTTTCAAGAATAACTTTAAAGTCAAATAATACTTTCAAGGATAACTATAAAATTCCCATTGTGAAATATACAGGGTGTACCAAAAGTCTTGCCCTCATTATAGATATTTATTGTGCTCAAACTATTATAATTTAGGTGTTGTTTGTTTGAGTATATTGTAAGTACTATTATGAATCGTTCCAAGACAATAAATTTTAACGTGTATCTTCCTTGGTAACTATTAGAGTTCCTATTCAGTATCCCCGTTCTCAGCAAGAGTTCTGCAACATGCCATACACTTTAAAATCTTACTTTCTACCATTTTTGAACAATTGTTACTCAACTTGTTTGCAATATCATAAGTGCACATCATGCTCCATAAAAATATTCTGCACTGCTCCTTCGAAACGTTTACTGAACATGTTCAACTGTTGCTTCACTCACACAGGCATGCCACTCCGTTAATGGGTGATTTCATTTCATGAAACCGAAGCACAAATTGAGTTTTCTCTTGAATCGATTCCATTTCAGCCAAAAAATGACGCCAATGTATTTTTATAACCGAGGTGAGACTTTTGGTTCACCCAGTATTACTCATATACGATCATTTAAGATTTATTGAAATGTAAATATGATTAATATTTATCATATATTTACTAATATTTATTTTCTGGTTTTTAATTTAGTACTTGGTTTTATTTTAAATAAAAATGCCATAATAAATTTTTCTTTTTATATAATTTGCCATCCATACAACATATCTAATGGATATTTCGGAAGTGGTTCAATTTTTTTCTAATTCAAAATTGTCCATCATACACTTATATCAGCTTTTAAAATGTTAGAATAAAGAAATAAGCATTCAATATTTAAGTTCATATAAATTGTTCTCCGCATTTTAATATTAATATTTAGTATACTTTATATTATAACAGTTATTATTTAAGGTATGCGAACACGTTCGGAGTACTTTTTAACAAAATAGCATACTAAAACATTATAAATGCTCTTTTAGGATTAAATACCAATAAATATTACTATTTAATTATCAAAATTTAAAATAAATTACTTGAATTTTACAAAAATCACAATTATAAGTGAATTTTTAGCAAAATTTTTGAAAAACTTCAAAGCAGTTAGAGAAAAAAAATAAACATATATTAGTAAAAGTGTTACTAAAACAAATTAATGCATTTATCTAGAAAATGTACTAAAATTTTAATTTTTTTATTCAAATTTGAAAATATTAGAGTTTATTGAGTAAACATTATAAGAAATGTTAATTTTTTGAGACCATTATTTAAATAACAAGCCATAACTCAAAAATTATTCATACAATAAGAAATATTTTAGTACATTCTCTAGAAAAAAATAAATATCAGATTCAAAAGTTTGATAGAAATACATTCGTAATATTTTGAGTTATCAGACTCGCCATAATAGATTTTGAGCAATTTAAATGCCCACTTCTCGTAGATCAAAACCCACTTCCAATTTTTCTAAATTTATAAAATTGATTGTAACTTG